>PVJH01008329.1:0-86119 GCA_004026705.1 Nesogale talazaci
TTTTTTTTTTTTTTAAAAGAGCAAAGCACTCATACACTCGAGTTTTCCCCATAGTGCTGTCCTTGTAAACGGCTCTACAGTGCAACAGTTTCTGCGGCATTTTTCCTAAGCAGGAAACAGAATTTCATAGCCACATGGTGTTCTCTTAAATCAGGCATCCCAGAAAGGGAGGCTCGAGCAAAACTGCTTTTATGAAAAAAGAAAATCCACTGTGACCAGAGAGAATGTGTTCCCAGGTGATGCCTCTGGGTGCACGTACTCAGAGCAGGTTGCTGGAACTCGCCTAGCAGGAAAAATGCTTACTTTGAAAGTTCTGGATTTTTTAGGCACTTCCTAATAATTCGAGCTGTTTTCTCTGGAGATAGAAGAGAGATTTAAACAAGCAAGTGAAGGAAGGAGAGATGGGGAAGATGGATATCAGACTACATGAAGATTTCCTAGGAACAGACCCTCAAGGACCTTCCTCTAGAGTCAAGAGAGAAAAATCTTCCCCAGAGTCAGCACGCTTATTTCTGATGCCTCCTTAACTTTGAGGAAAATAAAACTTCTGTCTGCATAGACCACCTTCTTGTGGGACTTGTGTTATAACAGCCCTCTCTTTTTTTAATGTTTACTTCAGCAGCCCTTTTACATCCATTTTCTGTGCTCTTTTTAACATCCCCTCCTTGCTGGCTTGCCTTTCTCTACCTCTTCCCCCTGTAAATGCTTTTTTCCCTAAACAGTAAACTTCATTAGGGTTGGGAGCTACATTTTATTTTGGGCGTCTCCAGTGTACCTCAATCTACCCTGTGCACCTGCTGAGTGCTTAATGAACACAGAATGGAAGAAGGAAGGAATGCTGAATTAGTATAAGAGCCATTACTTTCAGAAGTTCCTAGGCACATTAAAAAATTACCTGCAGATACAAATCTACCTACCCGCCTGGAAGTCAGTCCACAAAGACCACTAGGAGGTGACCTCAAAGTGGAGGTCTCATGTTACTTGTTCCTGACCTTTCCTAGCTGGTGCTTCGCATGGATTCCAAATGGTCTCACGTGATGGGATGTTTAAAACAGAAATTTTCTATATCTGGCAATACTAATGAGGCATGTTTTCCACATAATCCCCTGCTTCTCAGTTACTAAGTTCTATGAGAAGATGTTGACAGTGTTTGCTGCCCTTCCTGCATTTGAAGATCGAGCTCCTGCTGAGGACACACGGGTGGCACCTTGTGAGTGCTGCGAGTATGCCACTACCACTGCCATCCTTCCCACTACCAAAAACAGCGGGCACTGGTGGAGGGCGTGCATTGTCCTAAGATACGTATGCATATGCCACACTGCACCCTCAGCAGTACCTTGAAGGAAGGTGCATGTGTGACCCCTAGTTTAGGGGAATCTGGGGTTCAGAATGGTTAGAGACTTGCCAGGGTCACAGTTTGGAGTAGGTTGAAGCTTTTTGCGGTGGACTTCAAGGGAAGCAGTCTCCTGACTTGAGAAGTGCCTAACACCAGCATCGGACCTCAGACAAATAGCCGGACCTTGATTGTAAGTAAGATCCAGAAGACTAGAGGTCTAGAGGTCAGGTGGGGGTTGGGTCAGGGCAGTGGCTGAGAGTGGCTCAGGTGGGAAGTAGTGCAGGTGCTCCTCTGTGGTGTCCCCCCCCTCCTTCCTCCAGTAATGAACTGATAAAGGAAGCCTCGGGAGTGGAAAAGAGTGGTTAAAACCCCGAGCTGCTTCTAAATTTTTACAAGGAGCGCTTATGATTTGGAAAAAGGTGTTATTAGAAACTTGTGGCAGAAGCTAATTTCTTTCCAAAGTGATCGAAACAGTGTAACACAAAATATGTTTTTCACGGAGCATTCTAAGTCAAGTGCACAAGCCTACATGGGTTCTGAGATTGTGTGTCATTTCGCTCTGTGCAGCCAATTTACTTGACTCTCCAACAGGCAATCCTGGCACTAGGAGGGAAATAAAAACAAAAGTCCTCTCTGAGTCCAGTGAGTCGGTTCCGACTCAGAATGACCCTGTGGAGGTTTGTAGACTGTCAACACAAGTTTCAATTCATAGTGACCCTAGGTAGGGTTTGTTTTTCTCTCCCGCAGAGCAGTGGGTTTGAACTACCAACCTCGTTGTTAGCAGCCCAGTGGTCAACGCAGATGAGGACCGTTAAGATTACAGTAGGTACACCGTGTCAGCACTCGGCATAATTGGATTTCAACGTGAAATGTCAAAATTTTGCATCAGAGCTTGAACAAAATATTCGACACATGATTTTTGTAAACAGTAACGGTTTGTTTCGGTCACTCGGTGTTAGTTGGTATTGTTAGTACGCGTAACTTAAAGCTTTTTTTTTTTTTTTGCTACTGTGTTTCAAGCGTTTTCACTATAATTTTCTTCGTTCTGTGTTTTTTTTTTGTATTGTTTTTAGATAAAAAAGGGTTCCAAGAGTTGTTTTTCTTTAAAAAGAATCATCATTGATATTGCTGTTGATAATTTAGTAAACCCTTTTAGAAAACAGTTCAGGAAATGTCAGTAGCATACCACACTAGACAGATTTTTTTTTTTTTAAGAAAAAGCCAGCCAGGTTCTAGTAGAAAAAAGCAAAACAAAGGAGGAAAAAACTATGGAAAAGCAGCTACCAGTTGACTTTATATAAGGGGATCCCTCTTTAAAACAATGACCCTCTCTCCACACCGCCTCTCCACATCCATGCCCTCGGATCCAGATCCTCCTCAATCTCAAGGTATGGACCATACTGTAGTTGTAAAAACTTCTTTAGTGTGTGTTTCTTGTTTAAATTATATTATTTAGCTCTGAACTCACTTTGAAATTTCTGTGTAATGTTTTCTATAAAAAGGCAAGGTTAGGGTTAAAAACTTGGTCGAGAAGGGATTAATCTGTTTTCACTTATTTCTTATGGGACAATTGATTCGGAACGTGACTGCATTGCATCTCCCTTTAGAACAGATTACCTATAAAGGTCTGGGGTTCTGTACATCCAAAGATTTAAGGACAATGCTAAGCTTTAGCAATAGCAGCTCCACCCATTGGCTGTGTTACTCAGAAATTTGTGTTAGAGTGAATAGTTATCATATAAAGCACAGTATGTATGAGAGGGGTTCAAAAAAAATCATGTGAAGTCTCATGATCCTCTCATTCCATTTCCCCACAAATGTTTGAAGCTCCCTTGTATATACTTTTTTGAAAGTGCCCTGAACTCTGAATGTATGTTTGTGCATGTTTTAAAATTGGGATTTGTATTAGCACTCCACAGGAAAAAGATAAGTAAGTTAAATAAGAAAATACGTTTTACACAACTAGACAGAAGTTGCTGAGTCAGCAAACAACCCTTATAATAACCAGATTCACTGCTATTTACAGCCACGGGTGATTCCTGCAGACCAGGCTGTGTGTAACTTCACAGTACCATGACAGATGGGGATTTGTTTCCCTTATTCTTCAGGCAGATGCTCTGTATAAGTCTTTACACCAAACCCAAAGTCTTCGTGAACCAACCCTGACGAATGCAAGAGACGCCTTCCATCAAGTCTGTTGGCCTTTCACCCTGTGAGCAGGAGCGCTGTGGGAGTGAGCATGCCCCAGATTGCTTTCTCTTTCAAGGTCTTCCATATCCACTAACCTGTTCAGTTATGTTCCACTGTCTTGAGAGTCACAGCTGGATTGCCTTTGTTCCTTCTCTGACAGGATGGTTTATGTCCCTGTCCCTGTAGCATGTTGGTGGCTAGGATGCTTACCCCTTCATAACAAGTACACAACTTCATATTTGTAAGCAATCAATATATATATTTTTATTGATGAATGATACCTATGCAGAGGCTTGACAGGGATGGCACCTGCCTGAGGTGCTACTGAGCAGTTTCTGTTAAACCAGCATGGTTCAGTGCTGTTCTTCACTCATGGGGATAGGAGCCATAGAGATGGGCACTTGTCACCAGGCACTAGTCTAAGGGGGTGCCAGTCATGGCATGGAATGACATTCTAAAGTGCCACAAATACGGAAATACTGGACTGAGGTGCTGGACAAAGAGGGGGAAAGACTTTTCTGTATACACTGTTGTCCCACTACGAACATTTGCATTCTTGAAGTTGGCCAAGGAGCACAATTTACAAATTATTCTTGGATGCGCCAGTTGAGTGGGGGAACTTAATGTACTACCCAGCTCCTAGTTCCTCTTGCTTGTTACCTTTCCCCCTATAATTATTTAGGTTTTTCTTACTGTCATGGAGTTGATTTCAGCTCATAGCTACCCTGTAGGACAGGGTGGAACTCCTGAGAGTCTCTGACATTGTATCTCTTTACCGCAGTGGAAAGTCCTGTCTTCCTCCTGAGGAAGGGCTCTTGGTTTTGAACTGTTGACCTTGTGCTTAGCAACCCAATGTGTAAACACTAAGTCACCAGGGCTCTGCATTAAGGTTTTAGGACCCTGTATTCATTGAGCTCAATGATTGTTGCATTGCTGTGGTGACTGGGAAGGAGTGTAGTTGGATGGGTAGGAAGGGAGATAGTAGACCTCTCTTGATTCCTGTGCATTGATTTCGTCACAAATAGCAGCCCCATCCCATTTTTTTTTAAGAGTGGCAAAAATAAACCATTTATCAATTCAACTATTTTTTTCATGCATAATTCAGTGACGTTGACTGCATTCCATATGAAGGTTCAACCCTCTGTCGATTTATTTTATAAATGTCAACATTGGCAAGTATGTAGGCTAATGGGGAATTTTAAAGAACATAAACAGAAGTAGGCCATAAAGGTGAAAAATTATAATAACTTAGGAGCAAAACCATGTTTCTCATAACCTATATCCTACTTGTCCCCTGAGTGTGTTATACCCGAATGATTGTACTAGGAACTGAAAAAGACTCACCAAGCATTTAATGTCACAGATTTGAGAGGTGAATCAACACTGAGATTTTCATCTACATTTCTATGGCTTTATATTTTATAAAAACATAAAAATATTGAACATTTCAACAAGGATTTCAGTCACAGTGATAGAACAAGCTACAGATTGAGAGCGTTGCTAACGGGGTCCAGGTGGAACGTGGCTCTGATTGCACCTCTTTATGAACCTCTTGTCCCTTTCTTTCTGATTGCTTTGTCTATATTCTGATGAAGTACTTCCCAGGTAATGGAGAAATGAGTTGACAAAATGCAAGTATCTAAGAGGAATGTGTAACTTTGTCACCCTAAACCCCACAGCCCTCTCATTTAACCCCTTTGTGGACTCATTTCTCTTCTCTCTTCCTGTCTGTCTCTGTGATGTTGCATTTCTGGTTCCCCAACCCTGCATCTCATCAGTCACTTATGACCTGTTGGGAATGAAGGATCTTCAAATCCTGCTTGCTTCTCAGCAGAGAGTGATTCCTGCATCTCAACAAAGACTTCCTTTCTTTGCCCTTGAGGATTATTTTTCTGTCTGTCTAGATTCTCCTGAAGGAGCACTGATGGTGTGGTGGGTTACATGTTGCGCTGTTAACCACAGGTCAACTGCTAGAACCCACCACCTAATCACGGAAGAAAGAGGAGGCTTTCTGCGCATGCAATGCTCTAAAGCCGTGGAAACCAGCAGGGCAATTCTCCTTTGTCTATGGAGTGGCTGTGAGTCAAGAGTGACTGGGTGGAAATGAGTTTTGAGAGTGAGGGTTTTCCAAGTTTTGAGATTTCCCTTTCCTCCTTCTTTGGTGCTCCCTCCTCTATCTGCCTTCATTCCGGCTTCATTATTTTCTTAAGTTGTTGGTCATCATTTGGTGCCATCAAATCAGTCCTGACCCGTAGGAATGCAAGGAGCAGCAGAAGGAAACAGTCTTGCACCACCCTCATAACCGCTCCTGTGCCAAGCACGGGGAAGACAGCTGGGCACACCGGTCCACTAAAGCAATCTGTGCACACATTATTCCATTCCCTGCATCCCTCCCTCTCGAAAACCACTGCTTATTCCCCGAATGCCATGTAAATGTAATTGCTTAGTGTAATGCCTTTGAGATTTATCCATGCTCAGTAGTATGTCTCAGTAGTTACTTTTTATTGTAGCATATTTATGGCTATACTGTAGTTTGCTTATCCATTCTGTTGAAGGACATTTGGGTTATTTCTAGTTTTCTTTTGTGGTGATTGTAGTTCTACTGCAAACACAGCTTTTTAGGTAACTATTTTTGTATGAATAGCAGTATAAGTTCTTGTTTGCCAGTAGATCCCCAGGAGTATGGTTGCTGGATTATATGATAAATGGGTGTTCAGTTTTTTTAAGACACTGCCAAACTTTTTCAGAGCAGTACCAGTTTGCCTACTTTTTTTTTTTTGGGGGGGGTGGGAGGCATCACTGCCCTCTGGTAGTCGTGGGAGCTACCATCCCTGCTCCTGAGAGCCACCACTGGATTTGAACTGCCAAGCCTGCGGGCTCAGTCCCGCACTCAACCACTTACGCCACCGGAGCTCAGCCCAGTTTGCCTTCTCAAAGAAACGTGTGAGCGTTCTAGTTACTTCTCATCCTTGCTAACACTTGATAGTGTCAGTATGTTTCATTTCAGCCAATCTCAACAGTGAAATCCTTGTATCCTCATGGGACTGGCACACAACTGTTGTATATGGGGTTGCCATGCAACGGGGATCGAATCAACAGCAATTCGGGACAACAATGGGTTTGTAGTGGCTTTAACGTGGATTTTTCCCTAATGGCGATAGCTGACGATGTCAAACACCATTTCGTGTCTTACTTGCCCTCCGTGTATCTTTCTTGGTGAAGTGTCTGCTTCAATCTTTTGTCCATTTGTTGTTTGTTTTCTTATTATTGTCTTTTGAGCGTTCTTTATATTTATGGAGCCATCTCTTTTATCAGGTTTGGGATTTGCAAACATTTCCCCAGTCCAAGGTTTGTCATTCCATTCATTTACAGGGTGTTTTGCAGAGTAAGAACTTTTAAACTTTGGTTATAGCCATATTTTTGTTTGTCTTTTATGAATTGAGTTTTTGATTCTATCTCCCAAAAGTCTTTGCAAAACCTTAAGTTGCAATGATTTTTTAATATTTTTTGTTAAAAGTTTTGTAGTTGCATATTTAGATATGTGATCTTTTGAGTTGAGAATTTATAGAGTATGAGGTTTATGGTATGGAGGGTGTGTACTTATCAATGTCCAGTTGTTCCAGTAACATTTATTCAGAAGACTATTCTTTTTAATTGAATTGTCTTTGTACATTTGTGAAAAATCTGTTGGCTAGACATTCTGAACACCTAGTTTGGAGAATGCTATAGATGATAGTGGAAGCCTCAAATTCTTTTGCAGGGTCCCTTAAGTGGATTGAGTCCCTGGTGGACCCCCACTGCCTGTAGCCCAGGAATGTGGACAGCCCTAATCAGACTTGAAAGAATTAGCAAGAGGTTCTTAGCAACTGTAATTAGACTGGAACGTAATTGCTTAGTGTAATGCCTTCAGATCTCCTGTTGGATCCATTTTCAATGTGTCCTAAATTGTTCGTATCTTTTGCTCTCCGTGGATAGAGGTCTTCCACTGTTTTCTATGATTGTTACTGGGTCCCTTTTCCCTTCATTCCTTTTTTTTTTTTGGTCCTCATTCCATATGTTTTTCTGTATAGGAAAGCCAAGATTTATGAAGAGGGTAATTGAAAAAATTATTACCTGGGAGCATGAAAAAGGGAGGGTGGGGAAATAAGAAGTTGACACCAATGGCTACAAGAAGGAGGAAAATATTTCTAAGTTGATTTTAGTGATGTTTGCACAACCCTTTGTGATGTGATTGAACTGTTGGATTCTTGGATATGTTAATTATAGCTCAATAAATCTAATTTTTAAAAAGAATAGGTTAAAGACATTTAAAAAGTATTGACTATATTTAAGTCTCTTTCTGAATTCCCTGTCTGTTCTCTCATCCTGTATATCTGTCCCTTTATGTGTACCACATATTTTTGTTAACTGTTTTAGAGGTCTGTGGAGCCCTGACCTGTGGGCACAGTGGTAAAATGGTCAACTGCGCAAGGTGGGCAGTTCAAACCCACAGCTGCTCTGGGGGAGGAAATGGTGGCAGTCTGTTTCCGTCAAGATGATAGCCTTGAAAACCCTCCGGGCAGTGCTACTTTGTGCCTTGAGTTGGAACTGATTCAATGGTAAAAGTGGTTTTTTAAATCGGAAGTCTTTTTTTACCTTTATTTTTATGTTTCAGAGTTGTTTGGGCTATTTCACTTTCTTTGAATTCTCACATAAGTTTTAGATTAAGCTCATTGATTCTTAGAAAGCAACAATAACAAAGACAAAAAACAACATTCTGGTGTGTTTTTTAATCTGGTAATTGGGCTTGTCACTTAATCAGTTTGGAAAACATTGGCATCTCAGCTATTCACAGACAGGGTATGCCTCTCTGGTTAGGTAGTCTTTTATTTATTTTATTAAGAAACATCTATTTTCACTTGGCATATTTAGACTATGTATGCTTAATAGAATTCTTGATAGATTAGAACTGTCATTATTTATATTGTTTGGTCCTATATATTTTTAAATATCAGTTTCCTCTTTTGACTTATTTTAATATACTTAGCATTCCATTTTAATTTTTTTTGGCACCACTGCCCTCTGGTGGTTGTGGAAGCTACCCAGCGCTGCTCCTGAGAGCCGCCGCTGTATTTGAACCGCCACGCCTGCTGGCTGCAGTCCCGCACTCAGCCACTTATGCCACCGGGGCTCAGCCCACATTCCATTTTAATTTATCTGTTGTTTCTGATTGTAATGGGAAAGCATTTACTCTTTCACCGCTTACGCACAATGTTAGCTGTAAGATTTCTTTTCAGATTAACTGATTCAGGTAGAGGATATTTTCTTTTATTCTTTGGTGCTTTTTTTGGCATCACTGCCCTCTGGTGGGAGTGGGAGGCCCAGCCTTGCTTCTGGAGAGCTGCTGCTGGATTTGAACCACCAAGCCAGTGGGCCGCAGTCCTGCATTCAACCACTGCGCCACCGGGGCTCAGCCCTATTCTTTGTTTATTGAAGCTCTTTAAGCAAGAGCATGTTGAGTTTGTCAAGTGCTTTTCTGCTTCTGTTGAGGTGGTCATGCATCTTTGGCCTTAGTCCAGAATTTTGTTATGTTGATTTTTTAATCTTAATCTTACACTTTTGGAATAAATCCCACTTGATAATGTTGTCTAATCATTTAAAGATGTTTCTGCTTTTGCTAATATTTTGCTGAGGATTTCGCGCCATATTAATAAAAGCTAGAAGTACATATTTTCTTTTGTGATATCCTTGTTTGTTTTCATCTCAGGATTATGCTGGTCCATGGAATGAGTTGGGAAGTGTTTCTGTATGGGCTTGAACATTTAACGATAATGATGTAGACACATAATACACCTGAAAATAGACAGATCGCAGTATGTCTATACAGATCTTTTTATTTTTCCTTGAGTCAGTCTCAGTAGTTTGTGTCTTTATAAGTGTAAAGGGAGATGATCGGTAAGATTCTTCACCATAAATTAATAAGGAAGTCTCTAAAGGCAACCAAAAGCAGATAAAAAGCACAGATCCAGGGATGGATTTTGGGCTTGCATTAAATCAAAGCTCCAATTTAAGTACAGTTAGTTCTCACTACGTGGCCCTGATACTCACCCTCATGAAGGAAACATGGAAGATATGGGTGCTGAAGCAAAGTGTGGTGAAGAAACTAGATGGTGTCCGGCTGTCAGATAGAATAACGCCTGGGGTCTTAAAGTTTTGTTTCCAAACAAGCAGCCATCTAACGTATTTTTCAGACCATAAGATACACCTGACCATAAGATGCACTCAGTTTTTAGAGCACAAAAGCAAGAAAAAAATATTCTGAACCAAATAGTACCAGTATACTAAAATATTTATTAAAATAAAGCAAAATACAGCAATATTTAGCAGCGTAAACTCAACAGTGGTGTTAAGAACCATCACCACTTTCCTTAACAAATGAGGAAAGCATTAGAGGCGCAAGCACTTTCCTAGTTTTCTGGGAACCCTAAAAGCTCATCATCACTAGTGTCAGAATTTATGAAGCCATGTTGCTCACAGTCACTTATTCGATTCATATTCTGGTGGCATTTTTTGTGCAACTCTAGTTTTGGTTTGCGTAACAAGGCTGCTTCTCCTCCTAATTTGTAACACCATAATGGTGAGCCAGTAAAATCCATAATGCCTTTTTCTACAGCAATGCATTTGGCTTCATAGATGATCATTTTTGTGGAAACTGAGAAACCCATATTCTGTTGATGTGTGATTCATTCTTTCATGTCCACTTCTAACTGTGGCTATTTTTCAGCAGGCTCACAATTTTATCACGTTTTTGTAGCTGATCCTCCTGTTTTCTCCACTCTCTTATTTTTTCAGTTGGAGGTGGCCCAAAATGTCTCTCAGCTGCTCTGTTTTCGTGTTCTTTTGCATATTTTACTACCCCCAGTTTAAACGAGGAATTTTATATGCTAATCTTTTCATCTTTGACATTTTGTACTGTTAGAGAAATGGTGTTTTTTTTTGAGGAAAATAGAGTAGTGAGAGAACTGTCAGTTGTTATGAGAGACATAATACCACACATCAATATTGTAATTTACGGTAACTCAAATCGCTTTGCATTACTGTTAAAGGACACCAACCAACCTGACAGGCAGGATTACATGGCAGGAGAGACTTTATGTCTCTTACTATGACGGGCTCTTTGCCTGCCTATCAGGACACTATACTGCATCCCATAGTTCCAGCCGCAACCTGATACCATACCTAGCTGCCTCCTGTATGAATGTTTTAATCCTATCAGTGTCATACACACACAGGGGAGGTGTGCGCTATGCCAATCATGTGACCCAACTGACATGGAGACTCCAGGAGGCAGGACTTCCCTCAAATACACATTTAATCCACAACATGCAAACAGCAACGGACAGTAAGCGGGCATATGGGATCATAAATGTTCTGGGATACCACACCTTCGGACCATAAGATGCACCCTTGTTTTCCCTATTTTTTTTTTTGGGGGGGGGAAGTGCATCTTAGGATCCAACAAATTCAGTGACATCTAAGATGTCAACTAAGTTCACATGGAAGAAACACACCAACATCCATGACCCAAGGATCATAAATTATATAATCCAAAACTGCACAAGAGAATAGCATCAGAGTTTAAATTGTGATTAAATAATAGCATCTAGTTTTCAGAAGGGTATGGATGACAGTGGGAGGGGGAGCCCAAGATAATTTTGTGAGATTCACACAGGAAATAAGCCGCTGGTGATTTCCCTCTATCCATAACTGAGGGATGGGAATAAATTGATCACCAAACAGAATCGTGGAGAAATGACTAGAAGATTAAAATTATAAATGAGATGAACTGTTAAAACCTTGTCATATGATCCCCCTCAGATATACTTTGTGCCAGATCTGGTTTTCAATTCTCTCTCTCTCATCTATCTATCTATCTATCTATCTATCTATCTATCTATCTATCTATCTATCTATCTATCTTTGTGTATTTCAGTGTTTCATACGGGGGCTTTTCTCTGATGTAGTTTGTCATGAGTAGTCCTCTGGAGTTGTTACATATGTTTTTCTGATTTTTATCTATGAAACTTAGGGTTGATGAACCTATAGAGACAAGTTGACTATGGGTTCCTGGGGAGTATGTGTGGGGGACAGGCAAAGGAGAGCTGATATCAAGGAGTTAAGGAAGGTAAAAGTGTTTTGAAACTGATTGTAGTAGCAATTGTTCAATACTACTTGATGTACTAGAATTATGGAATGGTATGATAGCTCTTAAGAGCTCCCCATAAAATGGATTTGGGAGGGGGGAAAAGAGAATATGGCTATCAAGGTTCTCTGATTTGTGGACATTTATTTTACAACATGTCTTCTGGCACTTAGTTCTTAGGTTTCATTCCTTTGAGACAATCTCTATTTCACTTTTATTTGAGGATATTTATTGCTGAGTATAGAATTTTAAGTTGACAATCATTTCCTTTTAGCACTTTTCAGATGTGGCTCCATTCTTTCTCACCATGGTTTCATAATTCATAATCAGGGAAGTAACCATTTCCTATATTGTCATGGTTGTCTTTTGAGTGGTGTGATTATGATGTGTTTGGGCATGGATTTCTTTGACTCCCCTTTGGGATTCACTGAGCTTGAACCTGGAAGTTTATATGTGCCAAATATGGGACATTTTCAGCCCCATATTATTACTGAGCCAAACTATTATTTCTTTTCTACTGATTTTCTTGATGACAGAAATGTTAAACCTTTTGATATTTTCCCCACAAGTCCCTGGGTTTCTATTATTGTATACATTCTCCTATTGAATCCACCCAGTGACTTTTGGGTTACATGTTTTTCAGTTCTAAAATTTCCATTTGGTTCTTTACTATTATTTCTCCTCCTCTTTTATGAGTGAGACTTTTCTGTCTTCCACTTGTTTCAGCAAGATTTAGTCTTGTCTTTTGTAATGTGGTTATAATAGCTACTTTAAATTATTTGTCTGATAATTCTAACATTTATGTCATCATAGGGCTTGGGTTTGATTGCTGAGTAATTTTGCAGTAGATCCTGGAAAATTTGAGTATTAGTTTTCTGTGTATATTTCTGGACACTATGTGTTCTCACTCTTCTTCACATTTGAAGTAGACAATTGACCTGACCCCTGACAGTATTCAGGTTGGAAGTTGTGGCCTGTCTTCTGTGGGCATTTTCCTGGGTCAATTGACTCTTCAGTGTCTTGCAATGCCATTGGGATCTGTCCTGCATATGTGTTACACATTTCCCAGTGTGGGACCTGAGCAGTGATCTGTCCCATAAAATGTATTTCAAAGCTGTTGGTTTGTTGTTTAGTCAGATCCATGGTACTCAGCTTGCAAATGAACTTAGGGGAGACCACATCCTCTTTATGGTATCGCTCTACTGAGTTCTCTTGCATGTGAAAATTTCTAACAATTTCCATTGACCTGAGGATCCCTTTCACTCTTCTCCAGCAAGAAACCCAGGATGCTCATTTCCCCACTCTGCTGCTCACTCTCTTTGACTGAGTGACAGGAGGACAGAGAGAAAGCAAAGGAGCACAGGACTTGCTTCATGATCTTGAAAGAGGAATTCCTCCTGTTGTCTCATTCCTCTTTCTCACAGTTTCAGGTGCCTGCTCACCCTTTTCTGTCCTGTGTCCCTGTATTGAAGCACCACTTTGGGGTTGGTTGATTGACAGAGGCTGGGATGGGAGAGACCAGGAAAAAGGACAAGGTAAATACAGAGGATTACTGCTATGATCTCTGTGCCTTTGGACTCTCGTTTCTTGTTTCTGCCCATATCCAGTGAGTACTTCTGAGCTCCAGGCTGCCTCTTAACTTCAAGCTGAGTGATAATTGTACTGAAGAGGTGGGGAGCAGGGGTAGGAAATTCACCACTGGTTTGGGGGTCCCGTCTGCATTATGGTTTCCTTTCCTGTGTGGTGTTATGGGTTGAATTGTGTTCTTCAAATGATAACTCTAGTCCTCTAATCCCTGGTACCTGTGAACATGGCCTTGTTTGGAAGTAGGACCTCTGAAGATGTTAAATTCGTATGTCAGGCAGGGTTCTCTTAGAGAAATAAAATTCAGGACACCAGTGATGCCTTTTTATAAATTTATATACTGAGAAAGATATATAAGATAAAAAGATAAAAAGTTAACTATAAAGCAATACAGATTGCTCGGTACAACTCACTTAAGATATATAAAATAAAAAGATAAAAAGTTAACTATAAAGCAATACAGATTGCTCAGTGCAACTCACTTGCGTGAGGCAACTACAAGACTAGCAGTCCTTCAATTCTTGAGGGCCGCTGAATAGTCCTCTGTAGAGCAATCCAGGCTATCTGGTTACAGGCCACAAACGGCAGAGCAACAGTCACCAACAGTCACCAACTGTCGCCAATAGTCAGCCAGATAACAGCTCAAGAGATGTATATCCCAGAAGCGTGTTGAAGTAGGGCTTGAAGGATCCTCAACTCACAGTAACACAGTCCACAATTAGATGTCCCACAGGTAGTGTTGCTTGAAGGTCGAGGCACAGGACGGACAGGGCAGCTCTCTGGTCCGAAGATCAGGAAACAACAGAGCAAGGGGGTGGGACTTGCGAAGCACTTCCTATCTCTGCCCTTCAATTCATCCCGCGTGTTCATTGGCTGTGCCGTCACAACAGATCCACCAATCTCCTGTGGCCATGTTGGCATAACAAACCTACCCATCACACAGGACTAGCGTTTGTCCTAATTGAATTATAAGGTGGTTCTTTAAACGAGGAGAATGGAGGTCATGGGATGATAGAGCTATACTGCAAAAGCCCAAGAAGGGTCTTTCTGGAAAACATTTGCAGGGAATATGGGCCTGCTAAGACCCTCAATTAGGATGCCAGATTTCTTGAACTGTAGCACTATACATTTTTGTTTTTATAAGCCACTTAATGTTTATGACTTTGGAGAGTACCAGCTACTATTTTCAAAGTTTGCCAGTATCCCATACTCTCTGTCCATCTTTTATGTTCATCTTGTGTAGGAGGGGAAGGATGGAAACACTCCATCTTACCTAGAACCAGAGATTCTGGATGAATCTTAACATTATCATGTATACAAAAACAAATTCAAGATGGATCAAAGACTTGATTATAAATCACTCAATTATTAAGACCCTCAGTGAAAAGATAGGGTCAAACTTAGGGACCCTAATACAAGGCATCAACGCATGACCAAGCCTAATGAAAAACATCCATGCTGTAGTAGACAAAAATAGAGAACTGGGACCTACTAAACATATGATAATTATGCACAAGAAAAGAATTCATCAGAAAAGTCAACAGAACCTACAAATTGTGAAAAAAATATTCAGCAATAATACATCAGATAGAGGGCTAGTCTATGGATGAACTACAACATTTTAACAAAAATACAAATAACCCAATATAAAATTGGGCACAAGACATGAATAGACAGTTTACCATAGACTACATCCAGGGACTCAACAACCATATGAGGAAATGTTTGTGTTCATTAGCAATGAGAGAAATATAAATTTAAATAATGAGATACCACTTCACACTGATACTTTGGGAAAAATTACATGAAATATAAAATAATAACTGCTGGAGAGACAGGAATGCTTTTACATTGCTGGTGAGACTAGAACTTTATAACTACTTTGGAAAACAGTCTGGCACTCCCTTAACTATATGCAAATACAAGTTTCTTAAGATCCACCTATCTCTTGACTGGGCTTATACCCTAAAGAAATCAAAGCTACAGCATGAATAGACATATGCAGTTTTCACAATTTCAGCAATTTTCACAATTGCAAAAACATGAAAACAACCCAAACCCTCACTGTAAAGGAATGGACAAAAAAACTCTGCTACTTTCATACTATAGAATATTATTCAACAATGATGATAATAAAACACAGGCAACTTTCCTAAATGCCACAAGACATGGACAAAAGTAAAGAACATTATACGTAGGAAACTCAATCAACTTTATAAAGGTAAACTTTTAACATCACTATTTTTATCAAGATAAAGAAGAAAAATGATTTTACACAAATAGACAAGACTTTGATAACTGCCCAGGGGCCAGGGATGGGGGAGGCAAAAATAAAAAAGAATGTAACACAGTATTATTTATGGTTTCATTTTTGAGATGTGCTGTGAATTATATACATATAGTATGTTTCTTCTAAAAATAAAATAAACAGATCCCCCCCCCCAAATCCCTTCAGATTCATTAGCTCTCAAACATAAACAGCAATTTGATTTTAAAAAAAATTGAAATGGACTTGAATTCTTCGGTGACAGACAAGTTCATAACACACACACACACACCACAAACTATGACCATGTATTACCCACAGGACAGGGTGTGACATGGTTGAACAACCTTGTAATCAGGACCTGGGTATTCTGTTCTGTACTTGTTCATGCCATGAATCTGGGTAGTCTATTTCTCTACATCGTCGTTTCCCTGGCTGAAAAATATGAGTGTGGACCGGCGATTGCTCCCCTTTCGAGAGTTTTCCCCTCTTGTCAGTGATCCTCAGCATGGTGGACAGCAGCCCTGGGAGAGGGTTGGGGTGTGTTTCCTCATCAGGGGGTTGGAGAGAGTTATAGAGGGGAGTCTGCCGCAGGACAGTGTGCAGTGACTGTTGACTTAGAGCTCTGTGACTGTTACAGAAGGCAGAGTAAATATGGGACCTAACTTTTGATGTTCAGTTTTTCCATTACTCGCCTAGATTATGTGTTACTTGATTTAGTGTCCGCTACAGAAGTCAACGCCAGCTTCTTTGAACTCTTATCAGTGGAATCATTGGAAATACTTGAGAAACCATGGGCCTTGAGCAAGTATTGGTATAACGTGTTTGAAGTCTATTCTGTAAATAGCCAATAGTCCATTTACTATTGACTGTAAATAGTCTGTTCAGGGAGAGCATTTCTGAAAGGTCTTGTGTGGCTGTCATTCATTGTAGCATTTTCTTTTGTCATTTTCACATTTCATGTCTTCATGAGGTAGTCCATTTAACTGTCTTTCAAATATGACGATAGGGGGAAGTATAAACAGTCATTAAAAATCAAAGGAGAGGAATGAAGTCACATTTTGAGTCTTTCAGTAGGCAAGATATTTCTGAACATGTTCTTGTGCAAAGCAAGTTTCCCATTTTTCCAAGACAATTAAGACCCAGTCTCTACCTTTAAGAAAGCTCTAGTTTAATGAACTTCCAAGGACTCTCAACTGGTGGTGAGCATGTTGAAATGTGCGGGACATTCGTAGTTATGGAATACTGAGAGGGGCTGTTGGGATTGAGTGTGAGATTGTTTTACAGGAAAGACTTGTCCCATCAAACATTTCTGTGTAGCCCCTGCTGAGAAGCACTGGATTGGATAAAATAATGATAATGACAGTAAACCCTTGTGAATTAGCACTTACCTTGTGTTTTCAGAGTGCTACGAAACACAAAGCCCATATTCCCTGACCTACAGCTTCTGTTTAAACGCAAAACCCCACACCTCTAAAACTGAAAGCTGAATTGAATTTCTGATGAACTCATTTGGTAGCCAAACTTAGGCTCGATTGATTCTAGGATGCCTTGTGTCACGGCATTGAGAATCCACTCCCCTTGCGTCAGGACCTGTCACTTAGAACAGGTATCCCTGCCTTGGAGGGCCAACTGCCTTCTGCTCTGAACCTGCTCTTTGTAGAAGAATCGATGCTGCAAATAACAGCCCACTTTCTCATGCCGGCACTGCTCCGAGTTACAACTTTCTTTCAACCTGGCAGGTCAGAGTGAAGCAGGATGGCAGGCTTATGAAAACAGAATTGCTTCTTCTTTTTGACTAAAGGTCTGAGCACTCCCAGGCAATGTGGAGCCACATCCCTAAGTAGAACCCTGACAGTCTGAAGTCTTTTCAGCATAGGCCTTAGCAAGGTCTTGCTGAGGTCAGAAGAAATCTGTGAGCTCTGTGCTTCCTCTCTTGCATCCGTTATCAGCGTCCCCTTTTTAGGCTCCTCCAGTCATGGTGGCTTCCAAATCTTTCTTCTCCAAAACGCCAAGCGCACTCTCGCTTCAGGCTGTGGCCTGCCTTTTCTCTTTGCCTGGAATGTGCTTCCCAAGCTGTATGTTTGGTTTAGCTCAGATCACTCAAGTCTCTTCTTACATGTCAGCCGCTCTGATCACCCCTTACCATCGGGCCCTCCTCTGCCTCCCTGATCTGCCATCCTGACTCTCCCCATCCCTTACTCGTAGCATCACCACGGGGCAAACTATCTATACTCCCCCAACACTAGCACAGCGACCTGCAGTAACTTCAGTGTCAGAAGGGTGGGGGCCACTTGGTAACTGTTGGTTGATTAAGTGAAGCTGCCGCTAGAGGAAGCTGGCAGAGACGGGGCGGAGGGAGAGGAGAGAGAGCGAGAGTATCCATGAACATGTGTGCGACCTTTGGGGCAAGCAGTGTCTTATTGTCACCCAGTTGGCCCCTTCCTGAGAGCCCCCTCCACCCCTCACAGCATCCTGCCAGTAGCCTCTCTGTTAGGACTCAGACACCATTCAGTGAGCTCTTTTCACAGAGATTTCTTCATCACACTTAAGCTTCTTGAGGCAAGACCCTGACATTGGTGTGTGCCCCGCCGTCCCTCCCCCCCCACCCCCCGTCCCATGTCTACGCCCCCCACCCCGGGTTTTGGACTGAATCTGATAATACTACTTGGCTAGTAGTAGACTCTTCCCCTTCTTTTAAAAATGTTCATCTATTGTGAAAATATACATAAGAAAACATGATATTTCAACACTTTCCATACATACAATTCAGTGACATCAATGAGAACATTCCTTCAAGTTGTGCAGCCTTGCTTGCCATCTTTTCCAAAGTGTTCTGTCACTGGTTACAGAAATTCAATGCAGCCAAAGCAGGACTTCCTCCCCGCCACCCCAGCTCTTTTTATTCTTGGGTGCCTTTGAGTGAACTCTGACTCACAGCCACCCTGAGGTCAACCTCCAGCAATCTTTGGTTTCTCTATGGCATTTGTTCATTTTTGTGACTTCTCTCAGCATTCAGTTTCCATGGGTCACTCATGAACATGGCCTCCCTCCTCACGGCCGCGTGGCAGTCTGAATGTGTGTATCCACATTGTGTGGATCCATTCATGTGTTGGTGGGATTTTGGTTGGTTTTGCCCTGTGTCTCTCATGAAAGGTGCTTGAACCAGCATTGATTGATATGTCGGTGTCCATTGGTGTGCCTGCCTGTGCTTCTTCTGTGTCTCACCTGAGATTGGGACTGCTGGATCCTTTCCTCGGTCTGTGCTCCTTGTAGGAGAAACCACCAGACTATATCCCTCAGTGGCTTTGCCATTTTGCATTCGTAGCATCAGTAGGGAATTTCTTCACAACAGCATCACCCATGTGTGTCTTCTGTTGTTATTTCAATCATTGTCATTTTAATAGGAGTGAAGTCACCGAACACTTGTATCTCTCTAATGGCTAATGATATTGAGCATCTTTGCATGTGATTGTTGCCTACTTGAATATCTTAGGTGAAATATCTGTTCATGTGCTTAGCCTATTTTTTAATTGGGTTATGTCAGAGCCTTTAGCTGTATGCTAACAAGGATTCAGGTAGCAGTTGTTTTCCCCATGGAGAAGAGCAGTGAACTAACTAGGCAAAACAAATTTTTTTATTTGCACTAGTTTTGTAAAAAAAAAAAAGCTTCATTGTCAATAATCTTTCTGTGATGATTGTTTTTAAATGTTTGTTGTTATTTGCATGAAAAGTTGACAGAGCAGATTGGCTTTCTATTCAACAGATCATAGTGCTTTGTTGTGTAGTGTTAATCGCAATCCTCACACGGTCACAGCACATAGTTTGTACTATGATGACTGCTTCCATTCTGCCTTCTAAGCTTTGAAACTCAACCAAGAACCCAACTCACTGTGGTCCAGCCAAGTTCTTAGTGACCCAATAGGAAAGAATGGAATTGCCCCCATGGGTTTTCAAGGCTGTAACTCTTTATGGGAGCAGAAAGCCTCATCTTCCTTCCACTGACTGGCTGGTGGTTTCAAACTGCTGACCTTGGCGTGAGTGGGCCAACTCATAATAATTACTACAGGTTCTGAGCTCTACCCCTGGGCAAATACTGCCATTTTGATCTCACAGTGATTGATTATTCTAGTGCATGTGTACCGCACTGTTCATCTTACAGGGCCATCGTTTTGGCTGCGAGTTGTGACATGGGGATGAGTTCAGTGTCAGAATCAAAGGGTGTCTAAGGGCCATAGTTTTGGTCTTTTTCATGATTTTATTTTCCCATTTATTGCCTGTAATCATGTTAAGACAAGGGACTGATCTTTCTAGTTCATTCCAATATTTCTAGTGCCTAGTACAATGCCTGACTTATGGGTACCCTCACTCAGTGAATTGTCGCAGTTAATTTTGATTTATGTGAAACTTATCATTGTGAGTAATTTCAGCAATTGCACTTTAAAATTAAAAGGATTATTTACAGTATCCCAGCAGAATCTGTAGGCAGTAAACTAGGGAATTTCGAAAGAGCCTAGTTGCTCACCTGACCTCCTGCGAGGTTGGATGAGATTGATTAGACAGATGTGCTCCCTGTTCCCTAATTGAGGGATTATGGGCTTCCAGACCTTGAGGGTCTCCTCTGAGTTAATTACTGCTTTTCCTTCACTTAAAGGTGCCCTTTGTGACCACAAGAAATCCAAACAGAAGAGACTTGCTTTTCCATGCCCTCCTCACCCGTGAGATTATACCTCAAGGGTTTGATTACAGAGGCCAGAGCTCTCTGCTGCAGGATTACCGTTGGAGAGCAAGGGTGGTGGGTAGGGGGCAAAACACCGGTGAAGCCAAGACCTGCACTTCACTCCAGAACAGTCTCACAAATAAGAGCTTGGGGAAAGTGAAGCCCAGCTAAGGGGCTTCAGCTGTGTGGAGCTTTTTTGTATCTATTGCCAGAGAGTGGGGCTGGATGGCACTTAGACCAAAACAAAGGCCAAGACTTATGCTGAGGTTGTGAGGCAGCATTGTGCAGGCATTCCTAGAAGATGAGGAAGGTCAGGTTTCTGTTTTGTGCTCACCAGGAAGAGCATCTCACTCCATAGAGTCAGAAGCATCAAGTGCAGATGTGGTGCTGAGGTATACTACTTGTTTACAAGGATCTAGGCGTGACTATATGCCTCTGTGCACCTCTTCTGTCTCTGCATTTGGAAACATCTGCAGCTGGGGGTGGGGTGGGGACGTTCTTTAGAGTGACACCAAGCAGGTATTTACTGCCCCTGACACTGGGACTAGGAGGAGGGGCTGTACTAAGTCACTGTGCTCACACCTTGTCTCTGCACACCCCTTAGATGACTTCTCTGGAAATTTCTGTACTTTATTTGGTAAAATGATGCCATTATTTCTGTTTAATTTATATCAGATGTTGAGTTTCCTCTATGATTGAATCGGGGTAGTAGGCTGAACTTCTGCTTTAGAGTTGGAAACCTCTGAGATCAAATGAGTTCTTTCTCTGTCACGAAATAGTTCTTTCTCCACAGTCACAACAGCAACCTTGGTTAAGCCTGGTTTCCTCATTTGTAAAGTGAAACCATGCTTGCTTCATAGGCTTTGGGCAGAATTCCATGTTGACTGCACCTAGCATAATCCCCGGCACATAATAGGTTCAGTTAGGACAACTCTTGGGATTATGGTTCTTCACTGTCCAAGTGGTCGTTAGGATTGCTTACAGTTCTAAATGAAATAAAAACGTCACAGTTCTTCCTTTTGAATATTGCTTGTTGGTCTTTGGTCAAGAATATAATTGTCTAATATGTAACTTTTTAAAATGTGAAAACTAGGCCAGATTTACATTGTTTTAGCATATAGAACCTTTTTCAGGAATTCATTTTGCTACAAAATTCAAGAACTGCCTTTCAGTAAAATTTACTTAACTTGAGTACTTAGGAATGGAATGTTCTGGAGGCATTGCATCTTCTAATGAATGGGAAAGGAAGTTATTTTTGTGGGGGAGGCTCTTTTGAAAATGCCTCTATGTGCACACAGCATAATTCTGAAGCGCACAGTGAGCACTCAGGCAACACTTGTTGCCTATCTTTATACATTTACATGAATTCCCAAACTGATTTCTCTGAGCTTGACCAATAGAAAGTCCTACTAGAAACAAACTCACCTTAGCCTTCAAAATATCTTGAAGGAGCTTTTGGCTGTTGTCCCTAAATCAGCAGTTCTCAATCTATGGTTGAGACCCCTTTGGGGGGGGGTGTTAAGCGACCATTTCACAGGGGTCGTCCAATTCATAACAGTACTAAAATTATAGTTATGAAGTAGCAATGAAAATAATGTTATGATTGGGAGGTCACCACAACATGAGGAACTGTATTAAAGGGTTGTGGCATTAGGAAGCTTGGGAACCACTGCCCTAAATGCTAATATTAACCACATTCTTAATGACTTACTGATTATACCTATGGTTCTTAGGGGGAGAGGGATTGTAGATGAAATGAAATTGAGCACAGAATCTGAAAAAGCTCACATTGGCTCTCATTCTCTCTGTGTGTTCATGTGCACAGACATGAACTCACATTGCTAAATCATATGGCAAGAGGAAACTATTAAGTACAAGATGCAGTCCGATATATATCCCTGGTCAATATGTTATAGATATCAAATTAGGGGGATAAAATTAAATATTAGAATTTCAAAGAAAGCCAAGGCTAACAATCATCAGGGAAGGCTTCTTGGGAAAATTGAGCTTGGAGTGGCATTGGAGGATTCATCAGACTGCTTCATGATGCAGTTCACAAGATTGGCCCTGCCAGAGACAATGGTGTTCCTCTCTGCAGTCCTTCACCTCTGGAGGAACCTGTGTGAACCTGGCAACCTTATAGTGCCTAGGGAGTGCATATCATCATCCCTAACTTATGCCTTTGACTGCATTGTACTTGGAGAGGAGCCTTGGTCACAGAGTAGGTTCTGAGTTGTAAACCACCAAGGGATAGTGATGAAGTCTTGGACCCTATAAAGAGTTCCAATCTAGGAAACCCACAGGGACAGAACTGGCTCGCTGGCAGGTGAGGGTTTTTTTTGGTTGGTTTTTTTGGGGGGGGGGGTGGTGGTGGTACTGGTGGCAGAGGGGGAATTTGTGGTGTTTGAGTCAAGGCAGGGGAGTTCTTGCTGGTAGGGCAGTAAAGGAAATTTGGGGTCAGCTTTATTGTGGGGAAGTATTTGAACCATATCGTGTGTGTGTGTGTGTGTGTATGTGTGTGTGTGTGTGTGTGTGTGTGTGTGTGTGTGTGTGAGAGAGAGAGAGAGAGAGAGAGAGAGAGACTGACTCTTTGGAAGTGAACCCTTGAGGGCAGCCTTTGGCAGTTGGTTTCTCACTGATGCTTTGATGTGATGAATGATTCTCAGGGATTCTGAAGGAGATTTGGGGTTTGATAGAGAGAAGCCTGGCACCATTCATAAAGGCTTTCCTCATCCACTGAAAATGGGGTAGGGGCAAGAAGAGCAGGAGGACTGGAGAGACTCAATGGCTGGATTGAGAAGAAGAGTCCCGAGAAGTGGTCAGGTAGGTGTGATGTCAGCGCTCAGGTCGATGGGCTACGTACGTCCACTGACATGGGGAAGGCTGGGAGTCCCAGCTGTGGCCCAGTGCCGTACTTTTCGTTTACATGTTCTCCTGCCAAACTCGCCGATTTGTTTACCTGGAAACTCTCGATGTGCAGCAGTGTAGTTCCTGTGTTCTCTGGGCTCTGCTCTCCTTGAGGAGGGCTCTGCCTGCCTCTGCTCTTCCCCACCGTGCGTGGACACCCTCGCATGACGCCATGAGCACCTCCATCCTTTCTTCCTGTGCCTGAGCACGTGCCTTTCCAGTAGCTAGGTGCTCACAGCAGGAGATGCAAGGGAAAGCCCCCTTCTACTTGGAACCTCTGAGTGGATTTGCCTCCCGTGGAAGTCCTGTCAGCCTTCCCCAGTGCTCGAGTTATCCCCTTTGGAGATAAGCCAATTAAGGCAGAGAAGTGTGTGTATTTTCCCATCCCAGTGTAAACCAAACCACACTAGAAATAAAATAGTAGTTCTCCCAGAGCAGTGGTTCTCAACCTTCCTAATGAGGTGATTCTTTAATATCATTCCTCATGTTGTGCTGAGTCCCCAACCATAGAGTTATTTTCATTGCTACTTTATAACTGTAACTTTGCTACTGGTATGAATGTGGTGACCTCGATGAAAGGATCATTTGACCTCCAAAGAGATCGTAACCCACAGGTTCAGAACTATTGTCCCAGAGGGATGAGAAGGAGGCTGTCTCCAGCCTTTACCAGTGTTTTCTCCTGAGCTGATTGAGTCTTGCAGGCAAACATGGCACTTGTGCACAGCCCAGGGCAGGCCTCCTGTCCCTGGGGTAGCAGTCATTTGAATAAAGGAAGAGCGCACTTCTCTGGAGCTGAGTATCTTTCTCTCAACACCCCTTCCCCCACCTCCCCTGTTTCCCAAGACAGGGCCATTCTTGGTGCTCACCATCATTCCTGCGCATTCTGTCCTCCCTCAGGTCACTCGTATGCACTCACTCACTCACTGACTCACTCACAAGGTGCTCACCTCTTCCCTTGCTTTAGATTCTTAGGGGGTTGTAAAGAAAGCGCTCCCTGAGTTCAAAATAAACCTTTGGTGACGTCCAGTGTCTTGAAGCCTTCAAAGGTTAGTCTCCTGCACTAACCCACATGATTGGCTCCTGCCCTTATCCGCCTGGTGTTCCAAGCTGTGTTCTTTAGTGACATCACAGCAGTGGTGTTTCTTCATGACTGTTTGAAACCTTGAGACAGAAGCCGAGGAGAGCAGTGCCTAAGTGTCTGAGGTCTTTTCTGTGAACCCTCCAGCACTGGATATGTCCTCATGGTCAATCTTTAGCGAGGAGAAAGCCCCATTTGTCACAACAAACTTTATTGGACACTTTGTTGGATTGGTGGAACCCAGGTAGAGACCTGGCCTTAAGGGAGCTTATTAAATAACAGTGGACAGGGAGAGATACCTACACCTGTTTTGGGGATCCTGAGGAAAGATAGCCTTCCTGGGCCAGGGAGACAGTCCTGCCTGGTTTAGAGGCATCTAGGTATGATGGTGCATGGCAGCAGGGGAGCAGAGGACCAGAGAAGTTGGAAGGCAGGATGGGGACTGTTGCATGGGGCAGTTTGCTGTTGTGTCTCTTGAAAGGTGGGAATTGGGCACCACTGGGGCTACATTTGTTTCCATTGTCAACCCTGACAACTTGTTGGATCTGCATTCTGCCTTCCTGGAGCTATGAGTGCCTGTCAAAGAATTTTTGAGTGAGTAGCTGCAGGTGTGGCTATAGTGCCTGGCCTTGGGGGGCCAGTCATCAGTTGTGAAGTCCTGCAGTGGTTCCTCTGAGCCCTGGGCTGTGGTCTGCAAGATCAAAACCACCTTCCTAACCACCTTCCACCTAGCAATGCATGGGACAAGTGGGACTTTCCTTAGGACCTCTGCCCGACAGGGTTGCCGTGAGTCAGAACTGACTTGGTATGGTGGCAAGTTTGGAGTCAGTATTTCCTAAACGAATGTGCCATGATACTCAGTCCAGTGGTACGACAGTTACATAATCTGTCAACTAGAGTCTGTCCATCAGATTATAGCCGGTAATGCCTTCGTGTGGGCATAGGCTTTGGGATTGTCGGAACTCCAGTCTTCCTTCCTGGAGGCGGGACTGACACTGTGTCTGTGGGACATTCCTGTTGACAAGACACAAGGAGCTGCTCTAATGGCAGTCAGAGTCTTAGAGCTGGAGGGGCCACCTAGCCACACTAGCACGGAGATGTTTTCACTGGCTCCACGTGCCTTTGATCTTCCTGCATTCAGCCTTATTGCATGTGTAGCATGAGTCTGAAGAGGAATTTAGAGACTGGCACCAGACATATGGGCTAATACCGGATTTATGAATTTGATCTGGACGGGGCTGGCATGCTTTCTTAATATACAATTACTCTTTGATATAAAATGCTCTTACACCCTTATGAATGTCTATGAATTTGTTTTTCTAATCAACTCAGACCCACACAAATGGAAAGAAGACCATGAGTCACATGCCAGTACACCATTAGATCAAAATCTGTGACTTCTTGAGAGTAGAGACATACATCCCCTAGTTTAATCTGCTTAGATGGGTGATTTTTTGCAACTGTCAGTTCCATTTAAGAAAATCACCAGTTGGTTTTCTTTACTTAGAAGGATACTAGAGAGGACGCACTGGTGACTGTTCATGTGGAAAGGTGCTTGGTGTTTGATTGTTGGTGGCAACACTGGACAATATGTATGCTCCCACAATAGTTTTCTGTCAGCAGAATCATTAAGAAAACCTGTGAAATGTCTTGTTTTGCAAGGTGAACAGTAGTCCGTCCTTGACGTCTTTTAATTCTTGAATGCTCCTAAAAATGAAGTCTGAGCAAACAGATGATGAAAAAACCATGACAATTGTTTGCTGTAAGAGTAGTGCCTATTTTAGCTTGGGGAATTTTTGTCTTAGATGGGCCTGTGTTAGTCTGGGTAGACTAGAGAAACAAAATCAAAGACACTCATTTGTATATGTGTAAGAGAAAGGTTTTTTTTGGGAGGGGGGGCATCACTGCCCTCTGATGGGAGTAGGAGGCCCAGCCTTGCTCCTGGAGAGCTGCTGCTGGATTTGAACCGCCAACTCAGTGGGCAGTCCCACACAACTACCACACCACCGGGGCTCAGCCCCAAGAGAAAATAAAATCAAAGAGTAGTTATATATTAAGAAAACATCCCAGCCCAGTTCAAATCAAGCCCATAAGTCTGATATTAGCCCACATGTCTGATACCAATCTATAAAATCCTCTTCAGATTCACGAAACACATGTAATGACACCAAATGCAGGAAGATCACAGGTCAGAGGGTGGAAAGTCTTGTGGATCCATTGGTGGTAGAGGCATCTTAGTGCTGGAAGGGGTCTCCACATGGCTTCTCCAGCTCTAGCAACCTCTCTCCAGAAGCCTTCTCTGCAGCGTTTGAGCATGTGTCCAGCCAGCCTCCAGAGAGTTATTTGTCTCTGTACTGCTTCCAAATAAAGTCACCTGAATGACAGGCTATGCTCCACGCCTTCACTTTTAATTCTCAAACTGACGCCAGCTTACGTAACTCTCACAGGCTCCCTTCTCCCTAACGCAGGCCTTCATTGTCATTCTTGGATGTTTCCTTGAGGTATGATATGTGCGACACCCAGTGTGCTGCTACCTCTCGCTTGTGAAGTGTTTCTTCCATCAGATGACTGAGGCCTAACAAGGGTAGAAGGTTCCACAAGCATTTGTTATTACAAAAATATAACAAAGAGGCACCTGAGGTTTGTCTTTAACAAAATGGCAGCCACTGAAAGTCATCTAAAGAGTGTGCCCACTGCAATTTTAGAAAGATTTAAACTACCAAGGTCTGGAGATGAGATGACTTTAAGTGAAGCCTCTGGTGTGTGAACTTTCAAAAAGTCAGTGCAGGAGTGCAGAGAGTCATTGCTTTTTGTACCATCTTCCCTTACGGATCTCCAATGTCTGTCAGCCTAATGGTTTTCTCAGTCTGGCACACTGCCCCCGTGAGTAGAATTCTGTGAATTCCCATTTCTGTGGGAAACACCTACTGACTGACCCTTCCTGCCATTACCTTAAACATTTGGGGGTGTGGTTCAAATATGGGTAACTTCTCTTAGTAAGCTCTTAAGGAGTCATGATTCATGCTATTCTTGAACTTGTTTTCAATTGCTATTGCCCTTGTTTTCACTGGGGTCTTTAGCATTTAATAGAATTGGGTGTGTGTGGGGGGGGGGGGCGTATTTTGAGCAACAGACTGTCAGAATTTACCCATAACCTTTCTCTTTTCAATTTTGAACCCTATTCATTTGCCTAACTGAGAACCTATTCCTGGTTGTCCTCGAGTGGGTCAGTGACCCCATAGGAACTGCCCCATAGGCTGTGATCGTCATAGAGGAGCCTTGGTGGCACCGTGGTTAAGTACTTGACTGCTAAAGGATTGGTGGTTTAAACCCACCAGCTGCTCTGTAGGAGAGAGCTGTGGCTGTCAGCTACCATGAGCAGGCTCAATTTGGCAGACTTTGGAGTGACTGGTGGGTGTGAAATGCTGATCTGTGAGTTCACAGTTGAATACTAGACCACTATACCACCAGACTCATTTGCCTATGTCATTCACCTTTCTTGAGCATATCCTATCACTGACCCCAATCATAATGACATTTTCTCCACTTCATCTCAGTAGAGGGGCTCTCAGAACTCTTAACGCCTCTGAATGATAACTCACATCTTAGAATAAGCCCCCCAAAAGCAGACTCAGTGCCACTGAATTGATTCCACCTCATAGTGACCATATAGGACAAAGTAGAATTGATTCTGGGGACTTTTGAGACTATAACTTTATGGGAGTAGAAAGCTTAGTCTTTTTTTCTGTGGGGCAGCTGGTAGATTCAAATCGCAGGCCCTGCGGTTAGCAGTCTATCCTGTAACCATTGTGTCACCAGGGTTCATTACCTTAAGATAGGAAGTGTTTCACTTCTGGCTCGCAGAAGTGGCCAGCCTCTGATATATTCACAGCAAGGGTTCAACAGGCAGTTGTGCAGTGATAATTATTTATTTATTTATTATAATAACAATATAGAGATCATAAGAGAGAGAGAGAAAGGAACAATAGGAGTTACACATATATCATTTCATGGTACATGCTCACCTCTGCCCCGCTTGATGGTTCACGTGGAGAGAGAGAGTAGGGGGAGGGATTACATGATGAGGGAGAGCATTCCGCGTTGAGGGGCAGGAGAGAGAGGCAGGCAGGAGAGCGAGAGCCTCTATCCAAGTCCCAAACCTATATGCCTTCTGAAGCCAAGTCAGCCCCCTAATTACAGGCAAGGATATATGTCACAGGAAGAGGTTGTGCCATAGGCACACCGTTATAGGAAAGGGAGCTACCAGGGTCCCATGTGACAATGCCAGACCCCAGACTCCTGGATGTGGCTAAACAAATTACACTAGAGATCATTAACATGAGCATGTGAATCTGCCCACAGGCTTCAAAGGAAGCAAACCAACATCCTAACAGCAGGGGAGTCAGCTCTGTTGTGAGAAAACACACAAAGGCCTTAAATAACTGGGAACTCCAGGGAGTACAGCTAACTGAACTTCCATATCAAACGCTGGTAGACAGTTTGCTTAATATTTTGGAGTATAATAATTGTGGAAAAGTTCTGTCTTCATCCCACATCTGGCCTCACTGTTTACTGACTGTGGTCCAGGTGCTTTACTGAATTGCCTTAAGGTTCCAAGTTCTCATCTGTAAGGCAGGCCTAATGGTACTTTCTCATAGCGTTGTACACATTCAGGCTCCTCCAACTTGCAAATGACAGAAGCTCAATTCAGATTGATTTATGCAAAATAAGGCATCATTAGCTCAAATATGTAAGGCGCTAGGGATCCAACTGGCTTCAGATGTTGACACATTCCAAAATCTCAAACCTGTGTGTGTGTGTTTGTGTGTGTGTGTGTGTGTGTGTGTGTGTGTGTGTGTGTGTGTTGGGGCTGGGGTGGGGGGTGCTCTTTCTTTATCAGTATTACTCTTCCCTGCTTGATTTTAAAAATACCATTTTATTGGGGGCTGATACAACTCTTATCACAATCCATCCATCCATTGTGTCAAGCACATTTGTACATTTGTTACCCTCATCATTCTCAAAACATTTGCTTTTGACTTGAACCCCTGATATCAGCTCTTGCTTCCTTCACGTCCCTCCCTCCCCCCTGATAATTTATAAATCATTATTTTTTCATGTCTTTTACTGACTGATGTCTCCCCTCACCCACTTTTCTGTTGACCATTTCCCAGGGAGGGGTTTATATGTAGCTCCTTATAATCAGTTCCCCCTTTCTACCCCACCTGCCATCCACCCTCTCGGTATAGCCACTCTCACCACTGGTCCTGAAGGGTTCTTTTGTCCTGGATTCCCTGTGTTTCCAGTTCCTATCTGTACCGCTATACAGTCTCTGGTCTAGCCGGATTTGTAAGATAGAATTGGGATCATGACAGTGGGGGTGAGGAAGCATTTAAGAATTAGAGGAAAGTTGTATGTTTCATTGTTACTATATTGTACTCTTTCTGGTTTGTCTCCTCCTCACCACCTTTCTGTAAGGGGATGTCCAGTTGCCTACAGATGGGCTTTGGATCCCCACTCCTCACTCCTCCTCATTCCCAATGATAAGATTTTTTGTTCTTTGATGCCTGATTCTTGGTGCTTCTGACAACTTAAGATCACACAGGCTGGTGTGCTTATTCCATGTGGGCTTTGTTGCTTCTCAGCTAGATGGCCGCTTGTGTACCTTCAAGTTTTTAAGACCCCAGATACTGTATCTTTTGATAGCCAAGACACCATCAACTTTCTTCACCACGTTTGCTTATGTACCCACTTTGTCTTCAGCGATTGTGTTGGGAGGGTGAGCATCATGGAATGCCATTTTAATAGAATAAAATGTTTTTACTTTGAGGGGATTCTTGAGTGGAGGGCCCCAGCTTGATTTTCTTCTCAGATATATTGGTGAAATGACCACTAGCTCATGCTCTCTCGACTTGGCAACTCTGGTCAAAAAAGATGTCCATTCCAAATCGAAAAGCTAGAGAACCCCGGGGGGGGGGGGTGTTGAATGAGGTGACTTGGGACACATCTCTTTTGTCGTAACCATACTGGCTGAGAGATGGTTGTCAGAAGATGGGGTCACCATCACAGAAACACCTGAGGAAAGAGTTCCTCACAGAGGAGGGCCTTCTTGCATAAAGGGAAGTGCTGTGGGCAGACGCGATCGTGTAAGACAGTGACAGTGGCTGTCTTGTAGTGGTGGGGACAGTCTGGTGAAGCAGACAAGGCATCTGTATGGCACCCAGCTTACAAAACTCATGGTACAATGAGACTCCTCCTGTCTTATTACCTCTTTACTACCGGAGACTTAAACTTCCTTATGTTGGTCCGAAGGCCACCTCTTGAAAACTTTCCATTGAGTTCTACCATGAATACATTTAAAATGTACTTAGCTTCAATCTTGCTGTTCAATAAATTGGGGTGGGGTTGAATTTTGGGGTGGTGAACATGGCAGGGAGATCTTGTATTTAACTTCAGAGGTTTATGTTAATCAGTTGATATATACTCATGGAGAACCGACCGTATCCCGAACACACTGCGAGCTCTGTGGGCAGTGTGGAAGAACACGAAAGAGCCCAGCTCTGGCTGTCTAAAGCCCTGTGAGTGTGAGCAGTAGGTCCGCTTCATGGTGGCATTTTGGGAAGTGCTGCGAGAGAAGGGCCACCTGTAGGGAGCACCAAGTTCAGCTGCAACCCGCTCATCTGCGAGCACTTGATAGAAGAGGCAGGATCTGAGCTGAGGCTGGAACAGAGCTGTGGTTTTGTAGACATAGGTTTGTAGGGAGTTCAAGAAGGGAGTGGACGACAGAGGTAAGGAATAGGAGCTAATTCTGTTATTCGTGGGGCTCGATTTGGTTCTGGCTCTATGCTTGACTTTGGTAACCCCAAAACAAATATCAGTTCTGTGCCAAAGCCGAGAGGAAGAAAGCATAAAGGCTCGTGGGTGCCCAGACCAGATTCTGTATGGGGTCTGGTGAGGACATGATGTAGGAAATCCTTCCCTCTCATTCCTCTTGGTAATGAGCTAAACAGAACCATGGAGGTGTGATGGTAGAAGGTGAATCTGAATGGTTTTCTTTGAGGCTTCTAAGGAGAGAAGGAGAGAAGATGCAGAAAGAGGAAAGAGGAAAGAGACTGCTGGGGGGACCATGAAAACAAGACTTGGAGTTTGGGCATGAAGATGGCCTGACCCATAGGGGTAGGGCTCGTGTCAAGAGTATGTAGCTAGTTCAGTCCACAGGGTCCCTTGTTTAGAACCAAACAGTTGGTTTGATTCTCTGATGCTGTAATTTAGACATTCTCTGTTTTGTTTTGTTTTTTTAACAAGGGCCCCTGCAAATGGTGGAGCTTGACTGGCAGGAGCAGGTCTCCATGTGAGCTCTGCTTTAGAACATGTCCGACTGCCGTGAAGAAGGCAGTGGGACCAGAAGAGGTGGAAGGGGTCTGGGAAGATGTGTGCATAGTTTAGAAATAGAGAAATATGAATTATTAATGATGAACTGAGGACAGAGGCAGGATGCTTCTGATGCCTGTGGCCATGCCAAAGCAGCATAATGAGTGTGAAAGGGCTCGGAGAGGAAAGAAACCAGGATGAATGGTTGTACAGCTGTGTGCTTCTTGCTGCCTCTCTGAGCTAGGGCTTCAGGTGACTTCCAGGGGAGAATGTTGGCTTTCCAAACCAAAATTTAGAAATCTGTTTTAATATTTTTGTTCATAAGAGTCAACTAAAGCTGACACTGGCAAGCTCACTCAGCAAATATAAAATAACCAGAAGCCATTCTGAAGTGTTCTGGAATCAAGCAGATGGACCCAGGGAATCATGTTTGAAACAGCAAGTCACAACTTGAACTTTTGTTCATCGCAATCCAATTTCTCTTTCCTTAGTTTATTTTGAAACAACGTCCTAAGTGATTTTCTCTTTTGGTTTCCTTTCTTAAAAGGCCTTATTATAGGGACACTTGAGTTAAAGAGGCCTCATCCATGACATCTGGACCACGAAGCTTATCCTTAAGGAAATTATCCTCCCTGAGGTTTCATATGTGGCTGTTTTCTCTCTTCTAAAGGAATTTGTTTCTCCCAGGGCAGTTCATGTAGAATGCACAAACTTTTTTTTTTTTAACTGAGAGACTTTCAAAAACACTATGTAAATCAAGGTTCCTACCAACTGTTGACTGGTCTTGTCTCACAAACAGGACTTGGACTAGTGCACTCGGAAGGGAGTGTGGTTATCCATCTGTCAAGCTGGGTCCCATACTACCGTTTCCTGTCGGAGGCCACACAGGGGCAGAGCATTTCTTCCAACAAGACGCAAGACCAAGGCTTTGTTGTTGAGGCTCTCCTGTTGTGCTGGTGGGTCATCCTGAAATTGAAGCCTGGATGGAACCAGGCTGAGACTTGTGAAGAGATCAAAGGGCTTCCTTCTCAACACGTGCAAAGATTGCTACAACTTTGTATGGATCAGGCTGGGATCTGTGAGGTCAGCAGTTTGAAACCAGCAGTATCTCATTTGTAGCGAAAGGGGGCTTTCTGCTCCCATAAACAGAAACCCACAGGTGGCTGCGCTGAGTCAGCATTGACTCCATGGCAACGAGATGCTTTTGTTGTTGTTGTTTTTAAGAGTTCATTAAGAAACGACTCCGGGTGGGTAGCCAGTACCTTGCAGGTCTAAGCCCTGCTCCTCATGTTGCTTTTCTGCAAGGACGCAGGCGCCATCTCCATGTTTAGAGCACAACAGCCGTGGACGGACAGACTGAAGGACTGCCCTTCTAACGAGGAGCATGAGATGAAAAGCTGCAGAAGAAGAGGAGAGGAACCATTTGGGGAGGGAGGTGGACAAATACAAGGACAAGTCAGAAAATACTTCTGCTAGAGTTTCAGCTCATACTGCATAGATTTATCCCAACAAAATGTGTTTACAATATTTTGGTCATCAGTGGTGCCTGTGACGAGTTCTTTCAGTAATACGCTTGCCTGTCTTCTTAGGGAACCTCCTGGGCCAGGTAAATTTAAGGCAGAATGGTCAGCTCAAAAGGTTATGAGGACTCTTCTTTTGGAATTCTTAAGGGGCAATCTTGATAGATGTTTTCAAAGGATGATCATAGCAGCTTACTATGAGAAGTTTTAAGAAAATAAAAAAACTACACTGAGGAAAAGACCATGAGAATTATGCCCAGGAATCTTTTTTTAAAGAAATCATTTTATTGGGGCCTCATACAACTCTTATCACAACCCATCCATCCATACACCGTGTCAAGCACATTTGTACATTTGTTGCCATCATTCTCAAAGCATTTGTTTTCTACTTGAGCCCTTGGTATTAGCTCCTCATTTTTCCCTCCCTCCCCGCTGCCCCCTCCCTCAGGAGCCCTTGATAATTTATAAATTCTTATTTTGTCATATTTTACACTGTCTGACATTTCCCTTTACCCACTTCTCAGTTGTCCCACCCCTCCAGAGAAGAGGTTATATGTAGATCCTTGAAATTGGTTCTTCCTTTCTACCCCACCTTCCCTCCACCTTCCTAGTATTATCACTCTTACCACTGGTCCAGAAGGGATTATATGTCTTGGATTTTCTGTGTTTTCAGCCCTATCTGTACCATTGCACATCCTCTGGTCTACCTGACTTTGTAGGGTAAAATTGGGGTCACGGTTGTGTGGGGGGAGAAGACATTTAAGAACCAGAGGAAAGTTGTAAATTTCATCATTGCCCTGACTATCTCATCTCCTCCCCGGAACCCTTCTGTAATAGACTATCCAGTTGCTTACAGATGTGTTTCAGGTCCCCAATCTGCACTCCCCCTCATTCATAATGACATGATTTTTTTTTGTTCCTTGATGCCTGATACCTGATCCCTTCGACATCTCGTGAGAACACAGGCTGGTGTGCTTCTTCCTGTGGACTTTGTTGCTTCTCAACTAGATGGCTGCTTGTTTATCTTCAAGCCTTTAAGACTCCAGATGCTATATATTTTTATAGCCAGGCACCATCAGCTTTCTTCACCACATTTGCTTATTCACTCTCTTTGTCTTCAGCGATTGTGTTGGGAAGGTGAGCATCTTGGAATGCCAGTTTAATAGAACAAAGTGTTGTTGCATTGAGGAAGTACTTGAATGGAACCCCATTGTCTATCTGCTATGTTAATACTAAACATATAAATATATCACATAGATTTATTTTCCCATCCTCATATATAAATATTTACATGTATATGACTTTATTTAGACTTCTATAGATGCCCTTTGCCTCATAGTTCTTTCCTCTATTTCCTTTTACTTTCCTCTTGTCTCACTATCATGCTCAGCCTTCATTTGGGTTTCAGTACTTCCTGTCGGTTATATTACCCTTAGTCAAACCCTACAAGGTTGCCCAGAAATCTTAAAAAAATTTTTTTTCCCATAATGACCATGTACCTGTTCATTCTTTGAGGTAGCAAAGACTGCCCTATGAACATTTCACTTCACTGGGAAACCGTACCTCACTCACCTTGCAACCCTGCCTTTGCCCTCTCAGACTTCTTTTTGCAAAAAAGAACATGGTCTGCGGCTCCCAAGGGTGTCCATATTGATGTTTTCACATGGCATGAATCAAAGAGCACGGAGAGAGAGAGAGACACTGCCTTCAGGGGTGTACAGACTATAGGGAGGATATGTTGACAAACATCTTCAGCTTTTGGTATTTTGGTTTAATAAAGGTTTCTATGTTTTTGTCACTACATATACATATTAATATTACCAGGCCTCCTTCCCTTTACTTATTAATTTGAATTAATCTGTTTATTTATTTTTTTTGTTCTTTTGGGGGGGAGGCATCACTGCCCTCTGGGGGTCGTGGGAGCTATCCAGCGCTGTTCCTGAGAGCCGCCGCTGGATTTGAACCACCAAGCCTGTGGGCCGCAGTCCTGCACTCAACCACTTACGCCAACGGGACTCAGCATTACTTTGTTTATTTTTGACAGTTTCACTGACATACAAGTCATCTATCATGCATGTCACTCGCGTCAAATTCGTTAGATTGATGCAACCGTCACCGCTATCAATTCAGGATATTCCTTCTTCCTTGTGCTTGGTGTCAGCTCTCCGTTTCCTGCCCACCTCCCCGGATGTGTCCCTTGGAAGCTATTATCTTTACAGATGGACCTATCCTGGGTTTCATATACAGAAAAACACACAAATTCAATACAAAATTCTAACAAACCCCAAAGAGTCCACCAACAGTAACAGAATGAAGCACAGAAAAACCTTAATTGAAAACAAAAAAGAAAATATTAAAAATTGAAACAGTTACACATTAAATCAACTATGTATTGGGTCTTTAAACTCAAGGGAGCTGAAATGACAAGCTGCCGCATTTTTACCGAGCTACGTCTGAAATTATTGGCCCTGCAATGTACTCTGATAACAAGGGCTTGCCCAGCCCTGGGCCTTCTTCAGAGGGGATTCCTCTGAGGCTTAATACACATGGGGAGGGAGCCTGTGAATGGGTTTGGGGCTTTAACTCTCATCCATAGCCTTCTGCAACCTGGGGTTTAGAATTTAGTCTCTAAACCATTCGCTCCTCCTGACTTGTATTTTATTACTGACAATTTCTGGATGACATAGGCTGGTGTGCTGCTTCTCTGTGGACTTGGCAGTTGTTTCATGTACATACTGCTTGTTTTAAGACAAACATTTTAAGATGCTATTCTTTCTGATAGCTGGGCACTATCTACTTTCTTCCCCACACTTTGCTTTAGTGATCTCTTCATGGGGCTGGCATTGAGCAGGGCCATGTAATAGGAACAAATTGCCCTTAGATTAGGGCTATGATTAAGGGCGAGTTCAAAATCCGTGTGTCTAGGATTTATGTATGTTCCTTGTTCACTTTAAGGCTATTATTATTTTGTTGAAGGGCATTGTAAGTTTTCTCGCTGGGGCTTATGGCAGTTCTGTTGATGTTACCATTAATTTAGCCGATGGTATAGAATCTTTAATACATTATAGTGGAAAGGTATACAGGTGCAGATAGGGCTGTTTTTAAACCAAAATACATGGCATGTTGATTTTACAGATTGCCAATTCAGGTGACTTAACACTGATTACACAAACAGTGGAGGTTGCAGATAGGGCAAAACTTTCAGTCATGTTCATTCATAAATACAGGATTGGTAGAATATGGAAATAACACACACACGGTCATCTTGAGTTGCCACTTACTGTCACAATATAGGTGACTCACCCTCATAGGTGGCATAAATAAGAGGCCTGCACATTTTCTGAGAAAAGAAGCAAGAGTTCTCTGGCTTTACTCTGTTCCCAGTGATTGCAACAAACTTAGCTTCGTGGCCACCCTCCTGTTACACTGGCTGTGAGCTCTGCTCAGCTCAGTGCTGGTGCTGGGTAAGTTAGGAAAGTCAGAATTAGCACAGATCAATAGAGGAAGGACTTCGTAGACACTTGGGTAGTTAATTTAGGGCTTTCATGATACCAGGTATCTTGTCTTTTACTTGCTGAGCACATTGTGTTGGTTGAATAAGCAAATGTGCATTTGACTTCTTCCTGTTTTGTTGTTTAAAGAAAGATATTCATTATTTATAGTGTGACTTGTGACTTGGTCTAGTGGCAACCTTGTGCTGCAGCCTCCTCCTGCTATCACTGGGCCCTTTTAAAAGCACCGAGAGCTATGAGGGGGGAGCCCTCATGGCATGGTACTTAGATACTGGGCTGCTAATCACAAGGTAAGCAGTTCAAAACTATCGGCCATCTCCCAGGGAGAAAGAGGCTTTCTACTCCCACCAAGAGGTACAGACTCAGAGACCAACAGGGACAGCCCCACCCTGCCTGCAGGGTTGCCATGAGCAGCGTGACCTCGGCAGTGAGTGTGGCTTGCTTTGAAAGCTCTGGAAGCATTTCTTTCTCAATGCCTGCCACTGTGCTGGGCACAGGGTGGGTGCTTTATCAAGAGTTGTTGAAGGAATCTGTCAGTCAGTCGGACACATCTGCCGTCCCTGCGTTGTCGTGATTTACCATCACAGGAGGAGCTAATTAGTAAGCATTTACTTAAGCATTTCTCTCTAAGTTCTTTTAAGAGCCACATCAGTGGTTCTTAACCTGTGGGTTGTGACCCCTTTTGGGGCTTTAGTGACCCTTTCACAGAGGTTGCCTGATTCATAACAGTAGCAAAATTACAGTTATGAAATAGCAACAAAATTAATTTTTTGGTTGGGGAGTCACACAACATGAGGAACTATATTAAAGGGTCATGGCAGTAGGAAGGTTACGAACCACTGGTCTACATGTTCAGCTTAGTCTCTCCTGTGCCTTGCACGTCTAGAAAGTCCTAACACATCCAGGAAGTCCAGTTAGTAAAGGGCAGTAGGCAAGAGTAAGTGCACTGACTAGGCGGTAGAAGACCTAGGTTCAAGTCCAGGTATGGCCATAAAGCCTTTCTACAAACCTTAGATAAATAGCACAGCCGTCTTACCTGGGCTGATCAGAGCTTTGCTCTGTAAAATGGGGTGCAGGCTGCTGCTCGACTATGTGTGGTTCAAAAGCATGGGTGTGAAGTGCTTCAGAAAAGTTATGCCTCGTCTATGAATGAGGCCTTATTCGTATAGTCAAAGCACGATAGATTTGCCTTTCATTGGATGCACAACTAATATGTATGCACTTCCTCCGCAGGCTCTGGAGAAGTGGTGGCTGGATTCTACTGAATAAATACATACCTTGTTAGTGCACAATTTTGGAAATCAGAAATGTAAATAAGAAAAACTACCCCTAAGAGATAGTCAGCGGTAACCTGCAGAGTTTATCTTTCCTAGCTAGGTGTGCTATTTGTTAAACACACACACACACACACACACACACACACAGGATTTCCATTTCTGAGGTAATTTCCATTATAGTTTTCGCTTGTTTCAAATAGATCGCTCAGTCTAGGAGGAGGTAGTACCGTGTGTTAACATTTCTTCAGTAACTTTTTCATGGTGTGAGACAGAGAAAGTATTTGCTAAACACTTAATGATGTTCTAGATTTTTACAGCTAGAAAGAGGTTGTTTTCTAATCAGTTTAACGACAGCGATCCAGGGAGGAAAACCGATCAGTGCCCAGAACTGGAGAATGCCAGAGTTGAGACCCAAACTCTGCCTACTCTCCCCCAGCCCACTTCTGCTAATGATGAAAGGGAAGCACGCCACAAGGTCACTTTGGTTGTTACTCACTGGTTTTGTCTGTGTGTCTAGGCTTGGGGTCACCGTGCTGGCTCTGGGTGGTGTCTACATCTCTTGAAGCAGCCGTCTCTACCGGAGACTGGGCTGTTCTCACACCATGATGCTAATTTCTGTATCAGCCTACTTCTGGCGGTGGCTTCCTGCTCATTTTTATCATTTGAATTTTATGCATAGGCTCCACATACTTTATTTAAAATTGTAGTTGTTGTGGGACTATAGTCATGGAAGTAACCTATCATTTCTCTTCCCTCACTGCAGAGGACAGTGCTGGGGAGTCCTTCTTTCAGGGGGAGGTTCTTCCTCCACACTCTCACCAAGATGTCAGCCGGCTCTTGGCAGTTCTGCCATTGTTTTACTGAGCTATCAGGCCTTTGGTCACTCACCTACAAGCATATCAGTAGTGAGGCCTTCAGCTGGGGCCACACTGCAGAAAACTCAACAGAAACGCCCTGGTCTGTAGACTCTGACTTGGGGGCATTTTATCTTCCCAAACCTCACTCCTCACTTTCGCTTTCCTGATCCAGAGCTTTCGGTACAAGTGTCCTGGCTATTTGGTGCAGCTGACTTGACTGTAGGATGGTGTTTTTGCCACAGCAGGATCCTTGGACTCCCCTGGAACCCTCTAGGGGGTTTCAGGTGATGTGAACCTGTCTGACAGTGTGTGGACTAGGGAGAAGAGAAGGCAAGGAACACCTAGTGGAGGGGAAACTGTTGGAGGGTTTGATGAGTAGATCAAACTGTCCAGTAGAGGATTTGAAATGTAACCCTGACCTAACTTACAATAAAAACCCGTTTTAAAAAAGCACAAACCTCCCATAACACGTAACGTTTCATTTGCATTAAAGGCTTTACTCTGCTCAGGTGCTGGGAGCCAATCCTTTAGATGCTGCACCGGTGATGGGCAGGACTGGGGCTCATTCCTCACTCTGTGCTCTGCCCAGCCTCTCACACTGCTTACTTGGCATGTCTAGTCAGGGAATAAAATATCCTCATTACTGATGAATGTGAGTCCTGTGTATACTGATTTGTCTAGAGTGGACTTTCCACACCAACTTGCTAGACTTGTGAGGCTGACCATGTGTAGATCTCTCATGATGCTGCCCATCTCCCTGCGTGGTCCCTCCACAGCAGCACAGTTGGGACCAGCTTGGCATATTCTGCCAGCAGGCTGAGGGCTAGGGCTGGCTGGCCAGTTAGCACCTTCCAAATGCAAGCCAAAGCTGCCCTTTCTTTCAAAGGGCACTTAATTACCATGATCCCTAGGTATAGGGCAGGGCCCAACTGTGCTAAAATGGGGCTGAACGGGGGTCTCGTGGAGCCCACGTCTTGGCTTGAGAGCAGTGTGTGTTTGCAGCAGCCTCTGCTGCCTCTTGGCGGCAGCGCAGGGTGTCCCTGACTGTGAAATCACCAATTGAAGTGTTCTTGGGGGCTTTCTGCTTAGCGAGTCTGCACTCTGTCTGTAATTAGGAGCTCTGCCAGGCAGACTTAGGGTGCCCAGCAGAGGGTAGGAGCACTGGCAGCTGCCTTGGCACTTTATTAAAGGAGGCATGCAAGTTGCTACCCAGCAGGGAGCTGAAAGGGGCTGGTGGCAGCCCTTTGTTTTCCCATCTCCCTTAGATAGCTTTATAACACAGGGGACAGGAGGACCACAGGAAATTTCCAGCAGAGCATTTGGTGTCTCTGCCATCAAGGGCATTGGGCTGTCTTGAAAGCCAGCTGCTGGAGCAGGGAGGATTTTAGGGTGAGGAGTTTACCCCCAGTTACCACTCTTTGCCCTCACCTCGAGCTCAGCTATTCGCATTTATTCAGGCATGTCCAGTATGTGCTGGTGGAGCCTTGGTGCTGAAGTGGTTTTGCATCGGGCTGGTCAGCAGTTCGAAACCACCAGCCACTCTGTGAGAAAGACTGGAATTTCTACTCAAATTTATGAACAGTTGCAGACTCAGAAACCCACAGGGGGTGCTGTGAGTCAGCTCTGAGTCCATGGCAGTGAGTGTTTCCTTACTTGAGTATCTGCAGCAGCATCCCTGAGGGGGCGGGGTTAAAACTCTTGGCGGCATCACTGCCAGCTCAGGCCTGGAGCCCATCAGCTACCCTGAAGGCGAAGAATGAGGTGGTTTGCTCCTTAAAGATACACAGCCTCGACACCTCAGAGCCATTGTACGCTGCCCCGTGGGGTTGCTGACATAGACAGTAGTGGGTTTGTCTTTTCATTTTTTATTCATTGCTGAAGGAACCCAGGTGACAAGCGGGAAGAATTTAGCTGCTTCTCAGTTTGTTAGCAGTTCGAGCCCACCAACAGGAGAAAGGCTTGGCTAAGTGACAATCTAGGCATACTGCCAGGGACGGGAGCAGCTCTTGTCTCTTTGGTAGGATCGTACAGACGAATACTGAGCAACAGCAGCAGCTGTTGTGCTGTGAGCAGCAATGGACAGATAGCACAGACACCGCCCTCGGGAGTTTCTGACCAGGAGAGACCAAAGACATACAAACCACCACGAGGCCAAGCAGCAGAAAGCAGTTGTGAAAAACTGTGAGACAGGTGTGTACTGGCCAGGCAGGTGCAGTGTGGAGTGGGGTGGGGTCATCCTCAGATGGAGAGACACCCCTGTCTGTGATGATCCCAAACCTGTATGCTTGTGAAGAGTTCAAGCCCACACCAGTCATTTCCATCTTAGCTATCTTATTGCATGTGTAGCCTTCCCCTGTCTCAGTCACCTCTTGATCACCCAACACTTACACACCCTAATGCAGAAAGAAAGGTGCCTGGTTGTGCAGGGGGATGAGCACAGGGTTGTCAATGGCAAGGTCAGCCGTTCAAACCCATCAGCTGCCCCTTGGGAGCAAAGAGATGTCATCTGCCGTGTCACGATTTACAAGCTCAGACACTCTGAATAGGGAGGGTCACTGGATTGGAATGGGCTCAGTGGCGGTGAACTTGGTTTGATTGGAATGCAGAAAGAGAGATGCTCATTCCTATGCCCAGGGGACTGGGCTTGCCTTGCTTCTCCTGGTCCCTGCTTTCTTGAGGGCTTTGTTTTCTGGCCTCCCGAGAGCTCCTTGAAGGGCAAAGACTTGTGCTTTGAAGTCTTCAGGGAATATTGAAGGGTGTGCTGCGCACACCACAGCTGGATTTCTGGAACCGTAGTCCTGGGTGTATTTGCTTAATGAAAGGCTCACAAGAAGAGTGTGTCTGCAAAGCATGCCTTCCTTACTACTTGCCTTGTTGCAAAGATGTCTCTTTTAGAAGCTATGGTGTTGGTTTGGAAATCTGGGCTGGTGGGAGGGAGAGAAGGAACTTGGGAAAAATAATTAATGTCTCAATAGGCAAAATCCCTAAAGTGTATCTGTGCTGGAGGCTTTCCTGAAGAGAGTGGAAAGCTGTAGGCATGTATTTACGCTGCCATTCTGTGTCCTTTCTTCACTTTTAAAGAAAAGAAACGTCTCAGGTTAAGTGTCTAATTTTCTTTCTACATTTCATTCATTGTCTTGTAGTTGGGCTTCTACACAGAAATGGACACACCAACTGAACCATTCCTGTATATCGGTTCAGTGACATGGGATAATGTTCTGAGAGCTGGACAGCCACCCTCCCCTCCCCCCACCCCACCCCTATCAGCATCAGTTCACTTCCCTCACAGGCTTGACCCTGTCCCATAGATAGAGCGATCGGCCTTCCAAAAGTCAAACTTAGAGCCACAGAGCCAGTACTGGCTGACAGCAAGCCCTGTGGGTTCCCAAGACTCGGCTGACAGGTGAAGAAAGCCCACAGATGCAGAAGTGCCGGCCCTGTGGACCGCAGCCCAAAGCATAAGCTCGAGACCGGCCCGCCTCCCTCGAGAGGTCTCAAAGAGCATAATCTGCAAGAAGACCTTCCCCCCACCCCGCCCACCCCCACTCCATTGTAGTTAGGCTGAAAACTCTGGTTTGGCTCGAAGATGACGACGGCAAGGGAGATTTTTAATGTTTGGTTTAAAGATCATCACAAAGCAATAATTTTAGGGTACATTCAACCTCTGTGGCTCCAGAAAGCCTAGAGCCAATGAGGATTTGAAAATACTGTCTGTCTTTCCCTGCCTCTGATTCATGTTTAATGTGGGTAAGAGCTGCCGTCTTCACACACCTTGTCTAATCACGCCTAGATTTCTGCTGAAATGTTTGCTTCATAAATTAAGTTTAATTAATGGAAACAGAAGGTGAAATCCAGAGCTGAAGACTGGTGAGACATGACATCCCGCTCACCTGAAGAGGCCTTCGGCCCCGCACCCTCCTGAGCCCACGGGCTGCAGCAGATGCTCGCTTGGGGCGGGGGCAGCATCCTGGGAGTCAGGTGAGGTCAGCAGCATAAATTTGTATTTGCTTCGCCGCCGATATTACTGGCCCACTTTCAGCCTTTATGCCAGAATTGTCATTGTCTTGCCAAAAAGAGAGAGAGAGAGAGAGAGAGAGAGAGAGAGAGAGAGAGAGAGAGCATTTTCTTAAAAAAAAAAAAAAACAGACTCTGGGTTGTGGCCAGATTTGAATCTTAAAGCAGGTTGACCTATTTTCATCACAGCGTTAGCAAAGTCTGCTTTGTGTTTCTGCTTCCCTAACATGCTTTTATTGGTGTCATATGAATTGAGCACCTGATTTAAGCAAGAGAGAGAGAGGGAGGGAGAGGACGCACAAAGACCTTGTCAGGGGAAAACTCGTGTTTCCCACTGGAGCTTGGGATGGAGCCTCAGACAAAGGCCTCAGAGAAGAGCTCTCTGCCTGTGGGAGGCTCACGGGAGAGAAAGCCAGGTATCCACCCCCAGCACACAGACTTTGACTTTCATAACCTCTGCCTCTCCTTTGACCTTGACCTTGACTCTGGACAGTAAATGAGCCCAGGCACGTGTAGTTATCTGCAGTCTATAATGGAGGCACCGTGCTGGAGCACAGTGAGCAGGCGTAGATGAGAGCAAGCAGCGGTGCCACAAGGACATGACAGCTCTCACCTGGAGGCCCTGCCTCTGGGAGTTTCCTCTTTCCATAGCCTCTGGGCTTGATGGTGTGATGGCTTAGAGACATCATGACCCCTCAACTGCGTGTCAGATCTGTGGAGTGTCTGTGCATCATAGGCCAGAAAGTTCATTCCTCTGGGAAACGTTGGAAAGTGAGAGCTCTCTCTTGTGTCTTTGTGATATGGGCCCCTTGTCAATAGGAGAAAAAACCTCCCGATCTTTGTGGGTTGAGAGACAACATGAAGAGTAAATGGATCAGGTGAGAGAATTTCATGAAAAAAGAGGGAGGGAGGGAGAGAAGGGAAAAGAAGAAAAACAGCAAGAGGGGAGAAGGGAGGGCTCCTTGTGATTTAACTCCCAGTGCCCGGGGCACATTTCCTGTGTATTAGGAGCCTCCTTATTTGCTACTAGGGTTCCTTGATTCTCTCTGAGGCAACAATGACTCCCCCAGTGTGTTCACAAACACGCAATGGATATAGGGGAGAGGTTTATAGACAAGAGGAGTGGAACACTGAGAAGGCATCCCAACCCAGTCCAGTCCAAGTCCATAAGTCCAATATTAGCCCATATGGCTGATACCAATCCCTAAGTCCTCTTCAGACTCAAGAAGTACATGCAGTGATGCCAGGACAATCACAGGCCAGTGGATGCTGAGTCTTGTGTATCCAGTGGTGGTAGAAGCATCCCAGCACTGACAGGGGCCTCTCTGAGGCTTCTGAAGCATCTCAGCAATGGCAGGAGTCTTCATGTGACTTTTCTGGCTTCAGAGGTCTGGTTCTATCAGGATAAGCCCATGTAGTTTCTCCTCCAGGAAGTCTCACAGGGAGCCCTCCGTGTGTCTTCTCAGCAGAGCGTCTCCAAGAGACTGAGCCAAGTCTCTCACCTTCAAGGGGGAAATATAGCCAGATTTCCCAGAATGCTCAGGAGAAAGCCATACCCACACAGAGGTCTCATTGGCTATGTCCAGATTGACAGGCTAGACTTCACCCCTACAGTCCCAATCCTGAAATTGACACAATTACATGACTGCCTCTCTCAGCTTTTCTGACACTCTTATGATATCTTTAGTGATAAGAATGAGTATCGTAGATACCAAAAACAAGATTTCATCTATTTCAGGTTTTTAGTCATTGTAAGCTCCCCCCCTAAACCCCCATGTTTTTAACAAGTACTAGAGACTGTTGGTGTTTTCCTCCAGAATAACTGGTGGGTTTGGAACTGCTGACTTCACGGCTAGCAGTCCAGTGTGTACTCATTACACCACCAGGGCTCTAACTGTTGGTATTTTAAAACACTTTGACATTAATCCTATACATCTCTATAAAGAACTTTGAAAGTTGTAGCCTGCTTTTAGTTCTGCTATTTGTCAGTCCCAGAATACCTATGGATTGGATAAGTAGATATTAAGTATTTCTGCTTTACAGGCTAGGAAATTACAATCTGTTACTAGGTTCTGTGGGGTCGATTCCATAAAGATTGTATGTTCACCAGAATGGAGCACTGTCCAGTTTGGAAATGTCTTTATGGTCAGTGCTATGATGAGGCCAGGCTTGCACCTAGTGTGTCTGTCTATCTTGTTTGAGCACCTTCTGCTTTTTAGGTGACCTTATACTTTTCCAAACACGTGTCCTTTCCCAGGCCTGGATCTCCTAATAACACGCCCAAAGTATGAGATGAAGTGTCACTGTTCTCACTTCTAAGGAGCGCTCTGGCCTTACTTCTTCCAGAACAGGTTTATTTGTTCTTCTGGCAGTCGGTAGCATTTTCAATATTCTTCTCCCAACACCATAATTCAAAAGCACCTATCTTCTTTGGTCTCCCTTATTCATTGTCCATATCTTACATATACAGGAGGTGATTGGAGCCGGCAAACCTTCATCCTCAGAGTGACATCTTTGCTCGGGGTTACACTTTAACAATGTCTTTTGGAGCAGTTTTGCCCCCTTATTTTATTGCTTGATGGCTGCTTCCAGGAGCACTGTCTGTATGTCCAAGTAAGATGAAATCCTTGACAACTTTGTTTATCAGTTTTATTGGTATGAGGATTTCTGTTTTCTTTGTGTTGGAGTATAATGCACACTGAAGGCTGTAGTCTCAATCTTCATCAGAATGTACTTTGTCCTCTTGCCTGTCAGCACTCAAGGCTGTGACATCTGCGTATTGTAGATTGTGGATGAGTTTTTCTTCAGTCCTCATTTTGTATTTTCTTTATGTAGTTCAGCTTCTCAGAATACTTGTTCAGCATACTGATTGAGTGATAGGATACTGCCCTGATCAAAGTAATGTTCCCAAACTTATCTCCAGGTTCTAATATCCTTTGCAATGGCTACACAGAATTCACAGACAAAATTTGTGATTAAAGGGTCTATTATGGATGCTAACAAGTTGTAAAGTCAGCAAGAAATGCTCAGGGTTGAGTTGTTTATCAGTTGTTTATCAGAAAGTTCTGTCAAGTCTGCTTTAAGTGCCCAAAGGCTATACCACTCTGCTATTTTAGTATAGGTGCTGCCGAAGTGAGCACTACCACTCTGCTATAAGCTGGAATCAAAAGGCATTCAACTCAAGCTCTGTGTGTCAATATACCCAGCTCCCTGAATTAAATGCCCAGTAAGCTTTAGTCTAAAGGCACTCAACTCCACTTCTCATGAGTCAGCAAATCCAAGTTCCCCAATTAAGCCCCCAGAGACACCCTACTCTGCAAGCCAGGCACCTACACAACAGCACTCAGCTGTACTTGTTCTCTGTGGGTTGGGAAGTCAAATACTCTGTTCTATACTCTGATTCCTGGTTTTGCTACTTCTGATGGTATAGCTGTCATTGGATCAAGGAGGGTCATTGCACAGGCATCACTGATCCAGAGGACATGCTCTTCCTCTTTGCATTGTGCTGCAGCCACTTTTTCATTATTTTTAGCAAAATTTTGCTTGTGTGTGATACAATATTGTGGATAATTTCCACATTCTGCCAGATCGTCCACCTTGAATGTTTATGGTTATGGACCTCCTCCACTAGGTTGGCCAGATAGCACTTCCAGAATTGCATTCACTTTTGTAAACACTTGAGTTGCTATTACATTTGTGTGAGTCCGGGTAGACTAGAGGACAAACTTCATAGACACGCATACAGATAGAAGGAAAAGGTTTATATACAAGAGGAACAGGGCATTGAGTTCAGTCCGGTTCAAAGTCATAAGTCCGATATTAACCCATATGCCTGAAATCAGTCTGTAAAGTCTCCTTCCAACTCACGAAGTCACAGGTCAGTGGGTGCAGAATCCCGGCACTGACAGGGGTCTCCACATAGCTCCTCGCTTCCAGGGCTCAGGGTCCATCAACAGCAGAAGCTGGCAGAGGTCTCCATGTGGCCGCCCCAGCTTCAGAGGTCTGGCTCCATCAGGGCAAAGCCATGTGGTCTCTCCGCCGGCTCCTCCAGCTTCTCGGACGCTGCCGTCTTGTCTTGTCTGTGATTCATCGTCTCTAAGACTAACTCCCAACCACTGAGGAAGATAGCTTCTCATCTTCACGAGGGAAATATCACGAGATTTCCCAGAAGTCTCAGGAGAAAGCCATGCCCACATAGAGGCCTCATTGGCTACTCAATGGCTATCTCCAGATAAACAGGCTAGACTCCACCCCTACATTTCAATCATCAAATTAACATAAGCATATGACCGCCACATCATTTGTTCCTCGAGCCTTATTTTTCTCCAATGTATTCAGAATAGCATGGACTCCTTCCTTCAATATCATTGCTTTCTTGGTCATATTCTACTCCCTAAAATGACTGACTACCAACCAGTTCATTTGTTAAAATGACTCTGCTTATTCCTTCCCGAGTCCTTTACCTCTTTTAAGACCTCGGGAAGAGAAAATATTTGTCCATGTCCAGGGTCGTTGCTAGGTAGTGAATGGTTAAGCTGAGTTTGGGTCTTTCAATGTAGTCCATCAGTGTTTGGGGCACCGGCTATATAGCAGCAAGGAGTCACTGCACGGCACAGATGGCTAAGGTGATTCTAGTCCACATCGAAACTCTGAGGAAGCAGCCTCGGTGACCCACTTCTGAAAACTCAGTCTTTGAAAATCTTCTGGCACACGGTTTTCTTGCACAAGAGTTAGAATTAACTTGACAGCAACTGAAACCTAACAAACGAACAACAACAACAACAAAATAAGCCCTACTATGCTCAGATATTATCCAAGGTACTCAGAATACACAAGTGAACAAAGCCGTCTTTGCTTTTGACTTTATGAAACCTATAATTTAATATCCTTTAAGAGCATGGAAAATGTAAAACTGTAAGATGTGAAGGATATATAACAATAGAAACATAACGTAACCTGAAGTTATGTTGAATGGGCTTCTTTGAGATCATGCTGTGTAAGTGAAACCTGGATACTCAGTGGTCTTTGCCGGGTGGACAGAGAATGTGTATGATGCAGGCCATGACATGTCCCAGAGACTGAGAAAAGTTGTTTATGGCTGGACAAGAGAGCATGTAAGGGGGAAAAGACCACAGAGCCCATGGCCAGCTCACTTTTGCTCTAAGAACTGTGGGAAGTGCAGAAGGGTGGTTGTAAACTGCGGATGTCTGTTTTAGAAAGACCATTTCGCTGATGGACAGAGAATGGAGGGTAGTCTAGAGGGTGACATGAAAGGCAGGACCCTGATCATGAGCCAGCAGAGCATGCAGAGGGAGCACGGTGCAGAGCACAGCGGGAGCAGTGGGAGGGACGGGGTAGGTCAAGAACTGCTGAGTAGTAGAATGGGGACTAGTTTGGGGTCATTTCCTGTGGTGAAGAAAGAAAAAGAAGATGAACAGGCATTTTTTCAGGATTTGGGTTTGGCAGGTGATAGGGTCATTTTATGAGTTTGGGAACACTGAGGAAAAAGTCAGTTCTGAAGGAAGCCAGAATCATGGATTAAGCTTGGGATATGCTGTATTTGACATACCTGTAGTATATCTATCCATGTGGTCAAACATTAAGTAGGAGCTTAGGCAAGTAGCTCAAGAGAGAACGAGGCTGCCACTACCAACTTTGGATTGATTGATACATAGTTACTGTAATTGAAATCATGGATATGAATTAGATAATTACATTGTGTGTTTGATAGCCTCTAGCATACTTCTTAATAGATTGTTATTATGGAAGCCCAGATTAAAAGTCAGGATGTAAGGAGCTACAACTGTTGTGGAGTTTGTTTAGTGAAGGCTATTCCTGAGGTCTGAGGAAGGCTCTGAAATGCAGAAGGAAAGCCCAGTGGACCACTGGAACCAGAAAATGAATTGAATAGGGTGGCATAGTGGTTACACATTGGGCTGCTAAACGTAAAGTCAGCAGTTCAAAGCCACCAGCTGATCTGAGGGAGAAAGATGAGGCTTTCTACTTCCTTCTCGAGTTGGTCTTAGAAACCCACAGGGCCTGTTATCCCCTGCCTATAGGGTTTCCCTGAGTCCGCATTGACTCCATGGCCCGAGTGGTTGGCTGGAAGAGTGCTGGAACATGGTCTCTCCACTGGCTTCTTATGGCGATATGTATCCACGTGTCCATAAACCAAGAGGCAGCTGTTTGACCAGAAAAGGGAAATGGTTCGTGGTTTAAAACCAGGAAAAGTGTGTGCCAGGATTGTATCCTTCACCACACTCACTCATATCTGCATGTTGAGCAGACAATCTGAGAAGCCGTGCTGTATAAAGACCATGACATCAGGATTGGAAGAAGACTCCCTTTTAATCTGTGATATGCAGGTGATATAACCTTGCTTGCTGGAAGGGAAGAGGATTTGAAACATTTACTGATGAAGATAAAAGATTGCAGCCTTCAGTATGTATTACTCCTCAACATGGAGAAAAGAATCCTCACAATTGGACCAATAAACAACACACTGATAAACATAAAAGAGATTGAAGGTGTCAAGGATTTCTTCATTTAAATTACATGTCATTTTATTGGGTGCTTTTATAGCTTTTATCCCCATCCATCCATCCTTCCATCCATCCATCCATCCATCCATCCATCCATCCATCCATCCATCCATGCATCCATCCATGCATCCATCCATCCATTGTGTCAAGCACCTGTGAACATACGTTGTTGCCTTCATCATCTTCAAAACATTTTCGTTTTACTTGAGTCTTTGATATAAACTCATTTTCTCCCTCACAAACTGTCTCCCTTCATCTACTTTTCTGTTGTCCATGCCCCAGGGAGGGATTCTATGTTGACCATTGTGATCAGTTCCCCCTATCTCCCTAACCTTCTCTTTCCCCTCCTGGTAACACTACTCTCTTTATTGGTCCTGAGGGGTTTATCTGTCTTGGATTCCCTGTGTTTCCAGCTCTTACATGTACCAGTGTACATGCTCTGGTCTCGCTGGATTTGTAAGGTAGAATTGGGATCATGATAGTGGGGGGCGGGGGGAGGAAGAGGAAGCATTAAAGAACTTGAGCAAAGTTGTGTGTTTTGTTGATGCCATAATGCGCCCTGACTGGCTCATCTCTTCCTTGTGTGCCTTCTGTAAGGAAATGTCCAATTGTCTACAGATGGATTTTCATTATCAATGGCCATGGAAGCAACAATCAAGAAATCAAAGGACTTATTGCACGGAGCAATCTGTTTCATAAGGTGCCTTTAAAGTCGTTTTAAAAAAACAAAGAGATCCCCCTGAGGTCTTAAAATTTGCCTGACCCAGGCCATGGTATTTTCATCACCTCATAGGCATGTGAAAGCTGAACAGAGTATAAAGAAGACCAAGGGAGAACTGATGCCTTTGAATTATCCTGCAGAAGATTGTTGACTGCTAGATTATATTATGGACTACCAGAAGAACAAACAAATCTGTCTTGGAAGAAGTAGATCCAGAAGGCCCTTCAGAAGCCAGGACAGCAAGAATTTATGTCTTGTACTTTGAATCTGAGGCACCGTGCCAGGAGAAGTGCATCATACTTGGAAAAGTAGAGGGTCAGTGAAAAAGAGAAAGAGGACTCCCTGGCGATGAGGCAGACTGACAGCGTGGCTGCAGTAATGAGCTCAACCCTGAAACAACTGTGAGGGTTTCCCAGTACTGGCAGTGTTTCTCTCTGTCGCGTGTAGGGTCACTGTGAACGGAAACCGATGTGGTGGCGCCTAACAGCAACATAGTCCAGCAAGTTGTCCCATTGCACGTTACTGAAATCACATCCTACGGGACGCTTCTCAAGTAGAAAAAATCTGAAAATGCCTTCATAGTGTTTTCCATTTTGTATTAATTTGTGTGTGATAATTATCTAGAGTTTTTTTCGTTTGTTATAAGGTACAACTGTAATTTTGACTATTGTTTGAGGCAAGCAGTTGACTCTTAAGAACTATGGAATGATATGACATGTATTCAAAAAGAAGCAGAACTGTAGACTTGCTGTGAGAGAACTTTCTGGCTCTCTCTCATCGAAGCCCTTAAAAGGTTGCTTTCCTGGGTTTCTAAGGACCCCTTTTGGGAGCCTGCCTGGAGAATTGGGAATCATCACTCATCCTCTGACTCACCCATCAGGTTCACTGAACACTGAACACTCAGGAACATGCCACCAGGGACATGCATCACCATGACTCAGGCCCCAGGTGCTGCTTATAACCTGGTGACCTAATAGGTGGGTAGCATTAGCCTGGTGATTGCAAATGAGAAAGAACTCTACTGTAGTATATACATGGGTTTTCAGAAAAGGAGATCCTTTCTCTGTCCAGGTGTGTAGAGAAGTGCTTTGCAGTGGTTAGGACTGTAAATTGAATCCATAGAGGTGTCCAGGGGCTCTGTGCCTATCCTTTCAGGGTTACACTGTTTCTGGCACAGTCAGAGGACTTAGTTGAGAGGGAGGGCTACTGAGGTCAGTTAATGGTGGGGCCTTGTTTTGACATCTGCAGTGTAGGCTCAGAGAGGTTGAGGGCGTGCCCAGCACCATAGGGCTGGCTGGCTTTTGTTGTCCCTTTGAGATTTTGTTTTGTTTTGTTTTTATGGGGCATCCTTGCCCTTTGAGATTTTAAGGTATGAACTGCTCAGCAGACATCTTCCGACCTCAGTAGTTATTTGATGCTATTTAACGAGTTGCTTAATTGTTATTTAATGAGAAATGATCCATTTTCAGTTTTTGTACTTCTTGATCTGAGCCAACTAGCAGAGTCTGGTCTCCCTGTGTGAAGAAAAGCAACAGTCTCATCAAGTAGAATGAGGGAGCCAGGCTTCAGGCCTACTTTGTCGTGTTCGTATTTTCGGAGAACACATGGCTGCTGCTGTGATTACTGAAATTTGTGAATTGAGGCAGATGTATGATTCTTTAATTTTGCAAATCTGTGGGGTTTTCTCTTATGCAGAAGTCAGTGTGTCTTTTTGGGTTGTTGTTTAAATAAGCCTTTAATGAATATTTTATCAAATGAACTCCATGTCTTGTATTTCATTATTAATGTTGTTTATGAGACCCTTTCCTCATTAGCATAATTTATTTTCTGAGAGTTTACCAGAAAGGACTGATAATGTAGAGACCTTGGTTGGGAGTTGGTGAGGGAACATCTGTTGGGCCTTCTAAACCATGCTGGAGTCGCTTGTAAAAACAAAACAAAACAAAAAGCAACAACAGCAACAAAACGTTGTCAGAGGGCGGGGCAGCAAAACAGTGGATTTCACCTTGGGGCACAACTTAAGTAAATGAGCTTGGTGAGAGTTGAAGCACCTTCAATGTGTGACTGCTCCTACAGCCTTCTGGGGGGAATGTAGCCTTCGGTAGGGTGAAGGCGCCAAACTGTATAGACAGAAGAACTGGGCATGCTCTCTTCCTACCTGGGTGTCTATAGTCAAACCTACCTTTCCGACTTTTTGGTCTGCCTATTTCCCCAGACAGCCCACTAGATCACTGACGACCCCGGCAATGAGCTCAGGGTCTTTTCTCTTTGTTTGGAGACCCTATCCCACATGCCAGCCTCTGTTCTCTCCGCTCCCTCTCTCTAACCCCGGGCAGCCTACTCCTGCCGCCTTATCTTGACGTCACAGTCACAGGAAAGTTCATCTTGGCACCAGCTCACCCACCCTGCCCCAGATCAGCCCTCTCTCCTCTGTAATCCTCACATGGACTTTGTCTGCCCTCCTTGACCAGCTTAGAGTTGTGGGGTTGGGGTTTTTTTAAGACCTCCTGTCCTTTTCTTTTTAGGACCTTTTATCTTTCTCATTACAGCTCACCAGGACATTCTGGGCCCTGAAAGAGCCCGGCTAGTTGTTCTGTCTTGCCCTCCTATCCAGCCTCAGCCTGGGCCTCCCTGCTCACAATTCTTTTCCCATGTTCACCTTTGCTGTGTTCCCCTGACCAGGCTCCTGCCACTCCTGAGCCTTCCTGCATGCCGTCTCTCCTTCTGTGGCTTTCTTCCCACCTCCCCTGTGTTGCCGCCGCCGCCCATGCCAGCCTTCCCAGGCCGCCTGCTCCCTCCATCATCATCTCACGAGTGGTACTTCTCATTTGTGTGCTTATCTGTTCAAGACCTGCCTAGGGCAGAGTGGATTTCAGACCTGTTCTTGCCAGCCCTCAGACTGCCCCAGAAATCCTATTACTTTTGTCATCCAAATGCCGTTGCCCAGAAGGTCTCTCACGTTCTGAAGCAGCTAAAAATCGTTTGCCAGCACGTGTGTCCTGGTTTTTGGTTTACAAAATATGGTGCATTCCTGTCTGAGATGCGCACAGAGTATTGACAAAAGGGCACGGACTTTGGACTGAATTGCTCCAGTTAAATCCTGACCTTACCTCTTTATCACTGGGTGAACTTGGATCAAGTAACTGCTCAGAGGCTCAGTTCTGAAACGACAGAACTGCACCCCCTGTGGAGGGGTGGGGGTGGCGGTGGGCTTCCAGCCTCCCTTGCTGTCTGCACTGGGTGGCTGTTGCTCCAGTGAGCCGTTCTCCTCACCTGGGGTACAGAGACCCTGCTGCACTTACATTCAGTTCTGTGCACGCTGACTTTTAGTAAACATGTGTGGACTGACTTGAACATTTTCAATTGAACCAGATTTTGGAGCCTTTGATTCAAAACTGCCCCCTGCCTGTCCAGCAGCTTTCCTTGTCCCTCAAGTCTGCCCTTCCAGCATCACCATAACCATCTTCTCACCATTCCTCTCACTCCAGCCAAGAGGCCTTTTATGTGTTTTCTGTGCTTCTGTCAGTTTGGAATATTCTCTCCCTTTCTTTTCCTGCCCACCACCGTCTTTAGTCCCACCTAAACAAACACTCTTCAACCTGTCTCCCCTAACAGTTCTGACCTCGTGTGTATTGCTCCGTGTTCCTCCTTTGCCTGGGGAGTGGTCTGCGCTTTGCTAGTAGTCTGACATAAGCTATGGAAGGCAGCAGTGATGCATCCTCCTGTCCCCTGGGATAGGAGGAAAGAGCCAATTGGCTTAGTTATAAGGTGTAGCTGGGTGTTTGTTCAATTTCATGTCACTTAACCTGTTTTGTCACCCAATTTTTGGCACAACTTGTTCCCCCGCCCCTTTCTTTTCTTTCCCTGATTTTCCAGGGATGTCTGGGCCTTCTTTACATTAAGATATTATTGCTCTTATCCTTTCAGCAGTCCAACTCAGACTTGCTGAGCTCACGCCCTGTGGCACACAGATAATGTCCTGAGCAGCAGTCAGCCAAACCAGGAGAGTGTGGCACACATCCTGGTGAGAACCGATAGTAAGCAAATTCATCACATGCATGCATGCGTGCGTGCGTGCACGGCGCTTGTCTTCTGATGGGAGACAGTGAGGAAATAAGAAGAGGGCAGAAGGCTGAGGCTTTTACAGTGGTTGGCCATGGAAGCCTTCTCTGGTCAGGTGCTGCTTCGGTGATCTGAATGAAGTGAGAGTGCATGCCATAGGCATAGCCTGGGAAATTGTGTTTCAGGTAGAAGGGGTAGCCAGTGCCAAGGCACTGAGATGGAAGCATATGCTGACTTGGGCAAGTAGTGAGGGGTTTGGAGCTGGAGAGAGGGACGAATGGAAGAAGCTGGGACAGAACATAATGGGAGGCCAGGGTTTTTTAGTCTCTCAGGTGCTGGTAAGGGTTTCGACTTTTCATCGTAATTAAATGGGAAACCATTTGAGGGATTGAAGGAGAGGAGAAACACAGTCTGATTAATGGAATCTCTCTTTTGTTGGGGGGGCAGCACTGCCCTCTTGTGGTCGTGGGAGCTACCCAGCGCTGCTCCTGAGAGCCGCTGCTGGATTTGAACCGTCAAGCCCGCGGGCTGCAGGGAATCTCACCCTAGGTCCCCTGTGCGCTGAAGAAAATTGAACTTATCAATCTTTTTGTAAGGGGGAAAGAAGTTATATTTTAACCGAAAGCCACTTCCCTAGTCACCTTAGGAGTAAGGCCCCTTCTGTTAAAGGGTGTGTGTCCCCTTCATTTAGCTTATATTATTTGAACCTTTGCTGTGCATGGAGTCTTGAGCAGGACTTTGTATCCCTGAGGGGCCTGCCGTGCCTCTCTTCCTCGCTAGCCTTTGCTTGGTCCCTGAGCAGACTAGCAGTTGTCAAATGTAACCTGTGGTGCTGAGGCAAGGATGAAGATATTCACCACATTCTCCATGCTCTGAAGAGCTAACACACACAACCAATGATGGAACCAAACTGAAGGCTGCCATTTGAACCAAAGCTTACTGTCACTGATGAAACTGTTGTGTGTGTGTGTGTGTGTGTGTGTGTGTGTGTGTGTGTAGATACAGGGAACAAAAGGAAACATCATACTGTGAGAGTCTAATTCCATGAGATAGTGTGAATGGGTGCCGGCAAGCCAAAAAAAAACACAGCAAAGTGAAAATAAGTACCACCCCCAACCCCAAGTGTCCCTACTCCTGTTGTGGAAAATGTGTAAATGTGTGTTGACCACTTTGGGAGAGCTGCACCCCCAAACCAGCATGCTTACTCTACTCCCAAGGGCTCCTTGAGAGAATGCTGTTTCACATCAGGGTAGCGCCCCATCTCACTGGTGATGGTACAGTTCTTAGGAAGGTCCTGTTGGAGTGAGTGAGGGAGGGAGGGAAGAAGGAGAGGCTAGTGGATATAATATTCACTCTTTACAAGAAGGATGTCCACCCCTCCCCCGCCCCCAGCAGCTTGAATGTTTCCTTTGTAAGCTTCCCTGGATCAGCAGGTGGATGGAGTACCCTGCCTCAGCACTCCCTTTCAACACCTCAGCACCAGCCAGCCCACCAGCTTTGCGAGAACATCATGAGAAAGGGAAATATTAAGGTGTGTTCTCCAGGGGGGCACTGCTTTTCTCAGAAGGTATAATAAGAGAACTGTGTGTGTAGATAGGGTCTCGGAAGAAGGAAGGAAGATGAGTTCAGTTCAGTGACAGAATCTATCAGGTCTACCAGAACTTAGGGTTTAGGAGTAGGAATGCTTGCAAGAGAGGAGGTGTGTGTACACACCACAGGAACAACCCTCACCATAGCTGTGAATCTGGTTCATGTAAGTCATAGGATTTTAGCAGTTTTTATCATGGTGCGGGAGTATTTTAAAATTCTTTGGAAGAATTCAGGACTAGCGGAAAAGGTAAAATCATATTGAGGACAAAGTCACTGAAATATTCTGGACTTCCCAAGATTTGAGCCAATAAATTAGACCCGAGGTTCATTAGATCATGCGTTTACCATTAATGCTGCCACTTAACAAGGTTACTAAACAGGCCCTGCTCATGTACTGAGGATACATGATGAACAGGCGGCATGCAGAGCTGACATCCTACATTCGGAGGCAGATAGTAAACATACGGATAAAGAAGATAATTATAACAGAAGCCTCCTTAAGAAGGAGATAAAACAGTGATTGGTCAGGGGAGGCCACCTGGGGCTCTGGGCAGGATGACTAAACACAGACTGAGGCAGAATGACCTGTCTTCATGGGCTGATGGAAGACCAGGTGGCTCTGCATTTAGACGGAGAATAGCAGAGCGAGCTTGTGGAACCCTCGTTCATCGTCTTGCACCCCGGTGTGTTTCCACGAACCTGTATATATCAAGGGCTTCAGAAAGTTTGTGGGAAACTTCCCTTCTCTTTCATTTCCATTTTCCCACAAACTGTGTGACCCCTTCATATGTATCAGGCTTAGTGAGGGATTGGGGGATGCTATTTTTCTCAGCGTCTTTTCTTCCTCTCAGCCAAAACAAATATTTCTGATCTAGTCCCTTGAGGCCTGGAGATTGTTTTCCTGTCATCTCCTTTCCAATAACACATGTATGAAAATTAAATCATCCTGGCGGTCTCTATTGATCTGAGATGACGTCCGGTAGGAGCCAACTCCCCTGAGACTCAATGTCCTGTTTGTTGTCTCTCTATCGATCAGTTCCTCAGGTTTCCATTTATATTGTTCTCCTGTGTCTGCCGCTGGCCATCTCTTTTTATGAAGCAAACTGTTCAGCCATTAAGATGATGGTGTATTAGTTCATCACTTGGCCTAAGCCATCCAAGCTTAGAGTGTAATTTAAAGCAGACTTTAAGTGGCATTTCTTCCAAGGATCTGCCAGAAGCAAACACAGGAACGATTGAGTCATCTCTGAAGCCCTGGGTCATGATGAAGGCACAGGAAGAATTTTGAGTTCATCTTTAGTCTCAAGATGGCCTCACGAGCTAGTCAATCCCTGGGATCACTGCAGCTGGTGCCCCTTGTTTTGTGAGGTCTTTGCCTGCCCACCTTCAGACACCCACTTATGTGTGAACTTGGTTTTAATAGCACCTACCAGCTGACTTGACTCAGCTTGCCTACAATTTATTGATCTTGTAGCAAAGGTGGTTCAAGGTAAGAATTCACAAGAATTGTTTTTAAAAAGTCTTTTCACGGCTCCTGCTTTCAAGGACTTTATTTTGGTTTCATCCTAGAGATGGGACACATCCTGTTTAACCCTACAGGCATTTTTGTGACATACACACAAGGGCAGGTCTCCCCTCCCCTATAGGGCTGGTTTGAGTCAGAATCAGCTCACTGGCAGTGAGTGTGGATTTTTTTTTTGGGGGGGGGGGGTGGTAACCAGCGGGGCAGGAAAGAATGCTAGATTTGTTAGGTAAGATGTGTTATGAAAGAGATTAGTATTTGTTAATGATCCAGACTGGTGTCAGTAGAGGCCTTCTCCATCTCCTGGCATCTCTTTTTTATTGCAGAATAGTATCATCATTAAAGAAGCAAGGCCTTGTAGTCACTTGCTTCCTTAAGTACCCAAAAGATGTGATGAATGAGGTCGAGGCCCCTGGGTATTGAGTGCCGCATAGCACGTGCACAGTGGAGCCACTCCTCTCTGGCTGACAGTAGAGGAGGCAGTGTGACCCTGGGGCAAGATAGCTGGGGTCTATTCACACCAGGCCACAATTTCACTCTTTGATCTGCAGTTTGGTTCTCTCTTGAACAACCCTGTTTTCTCACTCTGCATCAATCATCTCTGCCGACGTTGTGTGCGTGCAGGCATTCATAGTCCCGTGAGTTTAAAAAGAAAGAACTTTAGTGTTGGAATAGATTCTACTAGAAGGCAGGTATCCTGGGTAATTGTCTCTTCTTTGCCCTCTCTAACTGTGTCACTTTGTGGGAAGGAGAAGACCGGTCCCCTACATAAGCCCATGCCCCAGTCCCCAGAATCAGTGCCTATGTTACCTCTTGTGAAAAAGAGAATTTTCCGAGGATTCTGATAGGACCACCTGAGCTTTATACTAGGGATGCAAGAGAGATAAAGCCAGAGAAGGAGACATGGTGATAGGAGCAGAGGTTAGAGGTGTGAGCCAAGGAATGCTGGCAACCTCTGTTGTTTTTTGTTATTGTTGTTGATGTGTGCTGTTGAGCGGGCTTAGACTCATAGAGGTCCTATGTACAACAAAGTGAGACCTTACCTGTTCTTGGACCATTTTCACAATCATCCTCAAGTTTGCACCTGTTGTTGGAGCCACGGTGTCAAATCTGTCTAATTGAGGCTTTTCCTCTTTTTCCATGATCCTCTACTTTGGTAAGCTTGATTCTCACCCCCTTTCACCCCTGCCCCCCAACTCGTCTCTCCTGATAAAACATCCAAAGTACATGAGATGAATTCTTCCCATTCTTTGGCTGTACTTTCTCCAGGACAGATTTGTTTGGCCCTCTGGCAGTCCTTGATATCTTCAGTGTTCTTCATCACAGTTCAGATGTATTGGTTCTTCTTTGGTCTTCCTCATTCATTATCCTACTGTCACATGCATATGAGACAGTTGACCGCCTCTGGTGTGGTACGGTGACACTGCAGCTCACATACTTTGGACATGTTACCAGGAGACATCAGCTCTAGAAGGAACATAGTGCTTGGTGAAGCAGAAGGTCAGAAAAAGAGGAGAGCTCTCTAGGAGATGGACTGACACCTGACAACCGTGGCTGTACTAATAGGCCCCTACCTAACAACAGCACTTGTGGGGATGATGAAGAACCAGGCAGTGCTGAGTCTGTTGTACACAGGGTTGCAATGAGTTGGAACCAGCTCGACAGCACTCAACACAACAATGACAGTAGCAGAAGGTGGGAACAGCAGGGCCATAGATTCTAGCCTCGAACCCTGGAGAGGTGCAGTCCTGCCAGGGTCTGGATTTGAACCCCAAGAGATGCACTTCGGGTATCTGACATCCAGAACTCTAGCACAGTAAATCTGTGTTGTTTTTAAGCCACCAAATCAGTTACACGAGCAATAGCCACTTGATTCCTCTGGGTCAGTTTCCTCAGCCCTAAAGTGGGGAGAAAAATTTTCATCTGCCTGAAGACAGATCTGGATCATGTGTTTTTTTTTTAAGTTTCGTTCATTTCTGGGGCCCATGAAATGAGATATGCCTAAAAGTGCATTGAAACCCCAAAGAAGAGAAGGAAAGGTATAATTATTGAATCTTTGTCTTCAAGATGTCTCTTTATGTTGTATCATTTACTTCTCACAACCGAGAGACACTTTGGAATCTTCATGGGTTCTCATTCATTCAACATGCATTTAAGTACCTACTATGTGCTAGACATGGTAGTGAACAAAACTGACCAGAATCATTCCTCTGCTGAAGCTTACCATCAACATCGGAGACAGATGATCAACCACACATACGAGCTAAGCAAATTACAGATGGTGTTGGAATTTGATCAGTGAGGTGGGAAAAGGGGCAAGTTGGAGGAGCAGGCCCTCTTGGGCTATCAATGAGGCCTTCGAGGACCAGGGGTTGGACATTTGTTTCAGATTACAGCACAAGGAAATGGTGGAACTTAAACCTTCCTTTCAGTCCAATTGCAGACTCTGCTCCCCACCTTACTGAGGCCGAGGAGTGGCATACAAACCCCACCCCCGAGCCTGGTGCTGCTGAAAATGTGGCTGTCATCTTGGGTTTCCTATCTTCCTCTGTTCTCATTAAAGAGTGCCAGAAAGCTAGGGCCAGTTCTTACTGTGACTGCGTGGAGGGGTGCAGACATCCAGCCCTGCCCCTCTCCCTCACCCAATGTCCTCAGACTCTGTTTCTCTTCCCTTGGATAGAGATGCCACTTCAGTCATGTGTGAGGTCTCCCTCGCTCGTGCTCAGTGCAGCAGAGGCCTGGAAGCAAGGCCCTGACTGTGACGGGAGTGGTGTTCAATAATCTACAGTGATTGTTATTTTTCTTCAGCATAGAGTGTTCCTGGAAGTTTGATATTTATCACTTCATCTCTTTGAGAAATATGCTCTTCTAGGGAACTGCCAAGGTCTTCATCAGAAAAGCTCTTTAATTTGTGCCTTTGAACTCTTCTCACTTTTAGGCTCATCTCATTTCATGGGACTGACTGTCTTAAAAGCAATGGCTTCAGGATGCCATCTGCCCACCTCCACATAAAGGGGAAGGGAATAAAATTCCACTTCAGCATTACCTTAGGCAAGATTTCCATGAGGCAGAAGTCAGATGTGCTGCCAGTTCTGATACCAATGGTCCCTCCCCAGCACTCTCTACTTTTCAGATGGGATTGCCCTTCACTGAATTGCCCACACAGAACTCACAGACAACACTCGGTGATACTGGGTTTATGGGAGAAGTTAACAGGACAGCCTCTACCCAGCCCTGCCCATAGGCATGCCTCTCTGCTCTTTAGTCTCTCAACCACAAGGTTCTTTGGCCTTTCCCCTGCTCCTTGAAATGTCAGAGAGCTGCAAATAGATAAGAAGCCTTAGCCCGAGGGTGCCCAACTCTACCTCTATGGCTCAGCAAGCCCAGTTCCTCCACATTCGTGTCTGGAGGCTCCCTATTTCACAAGCCTTCTTACTCTCTAAAGGCGCTCCGCTTCTCTTGCTCTGAGGGCTAGGAAGTACCCTTCTGTCTCCTGCTGCCACTCCTCCGGTTGGTGTAGCTGTCTCCTGGACCAAGGGCATCCAGTGCCCAGGGGTCTCTGGGTCCACATGACAGACTCCATACTGACCCTTCTCTGTGACTGAGATGCCTCATCTTATTACCCAGCAGGGTGATGCAGTCATGAGTAACTCAGCAGTCCTGGTAACGGAATCCATCAAGGCCTTTCCCCACTTTGTCTTGCTTCAAGCCATCAGCCACAAACACTGTGATTAGAACAGCCATACTCAATAATTCACCACAGGTGGGCTTTTCCCACAAAATTCTGATTTGAAAATGAAAAGTACAGCAGTAAAACCAGAAATCAAAATATTAACAAGCAGTAATACAATTTGAATTCTGCTTTCTTCATCGGCTCAAACACAAGGTTTTAGAAACTGTTTTTTGGATTGTGTCCTATTGAAGGGAGCTTGAAGAAAAGCCTTGCTGTCTTACTGCACTCAGTTTGTGACCATATTTCCATTTTAGTTGTGCTTCCTATTGCTCCTAGAGAAAGCCAAAAGAAAGCTTTGCTGCAGAGCAATTGCATGGTCATCTTCTGAGATGAGCTGGCTGAAAAAGGACTAGAACTTTTGGTTCATTAGTGAAGGTTGGCATTCAGTTATCGGTGGCATCTAGTCAGTTCCAATTCATAGCAATCCCGTGTGCAACAGAACAAAACATTGCCCAGTCCAGCGCAACCTCTCAGTTGTTGCTATAGCGAAGCCTGTTGTTGTAGCCACTGTGCCCACCCATCTCACCGGGGGTTTTACATGCTTGCTGAAAGCAAGAGGACTTGAAATACGGATGAAGATCAAAGGTTACAGTCTTCAGTAGGGATTGCACCTCAATGTACACAAAATAAAACTAGACTTATGCACATGTCTTCATAGAGCAGGTTATTCTAGGAGGACATTACTATTCATCGGGGACCATTCTATATGCTAGGACATGACTTCTAGCCTGACCGAGAAGGAGTCACACTCTTAAGGTAGGCAGGGTGTTTCTTTTTTTCCTGCCAAGACTTAGTGGTGACACTGGGAGGGTGGAGGGATGGTGGAGTAGAAAGGGGGAACTAATTTCAGGGATCTACACATGACCTCCACTCTGGGGTGCGGACAGCAGGGGGGTGAGAAATGAGGTGACATATTGGACAGTGTACGATATGAAGAGATAATAACAATTTGTAAATTATTAGGGGCTCATGGGGGAGAAGGAGGAGGAGGGGAAATATGGGGAACTGGAATTAAAAAAAAACTGGAGGAAAGGGAGAAAGAGGAGCTCATGCTGGGGGCTCAAGTAGAAAATCTTTGGAAATGAATGTGACAACATGGTGTACAAGTGTGCTTAATACAAATGATGTATTGAATGTTCTAAGAGCTATAAGAGCCCCCAATAAAATCTATATTTAAAAAAAGATGGAGGAAGGAGGAGCTTATACCAAGGGCTCCAGTAGAAAATATTTGGAAATGAATATGGCAACATGTGTACAAATATGCTTGATACAAATGATGAATTGAATGTTATGAGTTGTAAGAACTCCCAAAAGAAGAATATTTTTTTAAAAAAAGAAGTAAAAATATGTTCTGTGTTCTTGTCCCCAAGAATACCCATTCTAGGCATGGGGCACACAGATGCGGAACCAGTATTTCACAACACAGTCCAAAAGATCCTTGGGACAATTGAGAAACTTCACACCATTTGAAAATGTTGCTGGGACACTAACCATTCAGTTTCAGGAACAAAGTAAATCAGGAAGTTTGGGTTGATCTCATCTGGATGTGTTATTGTAGTGCTGTTTTTGTTTTTATTGTTATTCTTGTTGTTTTGTACCACAGGTGTGTTTTAGGTAGCAAACTGTAACTTCAATGTTAAACTTACCAATTAAAGTAATCTTTTACTTTTCTGCATGTGTGATTCTCATGAGGGAGCAGTTCTGCCCACATTATCTTTTTTATACTCGCTTACAAATACTTTAAAGTTTAATGCATGTTCGTTTCAGAACATACAGGAAACATATAAGCATAAAAAATACAGTAAGATACAATGTCAAATCCTCTCCTTTGACACCTAGCAAGACATGGTGAATGGCAGTCTCTTGACATGTTGTGGTCATGGCCCTTGACCCTACTGACTGCATAGTTCATGAAAATGGTGGCACTTTTAAATCCATGTGCTCAACTCAGAAATGTGGACTTTTCCCCTCTTTTTGGCACTATAATTTATGTGGAATTGAATACCTTGGTAGCCATACGTCCATGCACACTCACGACTGGCTTCTGAGAATAAATTCTTAGACGTGAAATGTGTGCAACAAAGTGTACAAAATTTTACTATTTTTGGTGTAAATTGCAAAGTATGTAGATATACTTGCTGCTGGAAAGTTCTTTATATGTCACTTTCCTTGTATGGAAAGTCAACATTGGTACCTGTTCTCATGAAGTGAAAGAAATTCAAAGATAGGTAATTTTTTTTCCTGTGGAAAAAAGGAGTATAAAGTAAAACCAGTGCCAGTACTTGTTTTACGATAAACTAACTGTTAGGTGGGCCGAGTGTACCCTGAGCAGCAAGGGTGGCCTCACCAGGACACCCTCCCCACCCCCACCCCTTGCGAACTGTGCTGCTTAGAATCTCACCATCAGTAGACGTGGCTTTGAACTGTGTTTATGAACATGTGGGTGTTAGTTTTAGGTTTTATGAGATTTGTGGTATGATTTGGTAAGTTTTGTTTTTGATTTTTGATCTGGGAACACTCAGGAAACCCCCCCCCCCCAATTAATTCATTTTACACCATTTTGACTTGTGGAAGGTTTTATAGAGGTGCTCTGCTTTTGAGCAGCAGGAGAAACCTGCTAACTGCTTTGTTGTTGATTTGCGTGGTGTTGGTGTTGGGAATATAAAAAAGTGCAGCTGGTATTGAATGGCACAGTGGCTCCAATCCTAGTTGTATATTTAAGAGGTTATAAGCAAAGACTCAGATTATGTTTACCAATGTTCATTGCATACCATCACAATTGGCAAACATGGAAATAACCCAAAGACTCACCAACAAATGAGTGGAGAAGCACAACAGGGCCTACATATGCAATGCAAAGTTTTCCAGCTGTAAAGAAAAATGAAATTTGTATACGTGATATAGTATGAATGATCCTTGAACACATTGTTACATGAAATAATTCAGATATAAAAGAACAAAACTTATATGTCCCCACAAATGAAATAGCTGGTATAGATGTTTTTGCATGGCATATTAGTGGTTACCACAGCATGAAAGTATGAGCTCATGGGAGTTACTGCTGGAAAGGGGCTATTGAGTCTCTGTTTGGGATGATGGGAGACTTTTTAGAGGTGGAGAGTGATAGTGACACAGTGTATTGTTGTTAGGTACCATTAAGTTAGGTGTGACCTTGGCACTGCCCCTCCTGTATCATCCGCATATTTGAGCCCCTATGACACAACAAAGGGAAGGCAATTGTACATCTAAAAATGGTTAAAATGGCAAATGTTTGGTTATGTAATCACATTAATATTAAGAATGAAAGATATTGAACTTTCTATTAAATTTTTTATATTAAAATAATCGAATGGCTAAAAAGTTACATACGCTTGGTTTGAAACCTAGCTTCACCATAAACCATCTCTGAGACCCAGGGAAGTTACTTCCCATCTCCCAGCCTCATACCCCAAACTGAATGCCAACATGCACAGAATCACACAAGTCAAACGCTCTGTGCTCCATGAGTTCTCCAGCTGCACGCGCCTATCGATGTGTCCCTGATTACGAGACTCACTGCTGACTCATAGCTACCACCCCCCTGTGGGTCGATTTCCAGGCTGTGACTGTTTAGATGAGTTGAAAGCCCCAGCCCCCCACCCCCTCGCAAGAGCTGCTGGTGCTTTCGAACTGTCAACCATGCAGATCACAGACTAAGTAACCACTATGCTCCTCTATCTACCAGAAGAGAGCTCTCTACTTACCAGGAGTGTGGAACTTTAGACAGTGCCCTCCCCACTTCACCCAGCGCTTGCTTAGCAGTTACCTCAGGCACAAGTCCGCCTGCCCACCATCTTGGTGCACTGTAACCAGGACTGAGCTGTCTGTCCTAATTTTGGAAGACTGCTTTCCAACATTTGTAAGTTCAGACAAACTAATCAGGCCGAAACTTCTCATGCTTATTTGCAGCTAGATGAAGTAATCTATTTAGTTGTTTTGGGATTACCCAAGCGTGGAAGAAGCTGGTGTTCCAGTCCTAAGACGTTCCGTAGATACCCACGAAGTGTATAGATGGACAGCATGGCTGTGTGGTGCAGTCCAAGAAGGCAGCCTGGGCTCTGGGCCAGGGCCTCAGTGCGTGACAGAACTGTGACTCCCCCAAGGGCTTCAGCTCTCCATATGGCCAACATACATTATAACCAAGTTCCTTTCTCATCTCACCTTTTATGGATCTGGAGCTTCTCAGAGTTTGGCTACTCATCAGGGAAACATTTTTATTACCTTTATCTCTGATCTGGGGAGAAAACAACTGCTGAGACCAAAGAGCACATAGCCAGTTGCTTTCAGTGAAGAGTCCACGCACAGAGCCAGTGTGTGGGCTGCTTCAAAGGGCTCCATAGGACAGGAGGGTTTGAGTTTTGCTTCTCTGCCTTCCAGCATGTGGACTCCATGCTAGACAGCAGGGCTTCCGTGGACATTGCTCTCTGTACATTTTTTCTCAGCAAAGAAAATTTCCAATTGTTTTTGTTTTGAGTGTGTGACCCCCAGCATCTAAGAACTTTGGGCCCTAGGCTATGTCTCTGTCTTTGTCACATGATAGCGAGTTGTCCATGGGGGTTCAGCTAAAGGCCTATTTTCTCCCATCTGAAAGACTTTCTTCAATATTTGGGCTTTTGTTCATTCGTTATCACCTGAGTATAGAGGATTCTTTTCTCGGGCCTCAGATAGCCTGGACTTTTCCTCGGGTGTTCTGATGGCTTGTTTGCTGCGCCCTAGGAAGCTGTAATCTCTGTGGCAGTGGATGCCACACCTCTCCTGTTCCCTCTGGCATCTCTGCCTTCCAGCAGAGGCTCAATGCCTGGCAAGAGATTAGGAGTGGTGGGGGTATGGTGACACCACAGCTAGCAGCATTAGTAATAGTAAGAGTAGTAACAGCAGCAGTAGCAGCAGCTATAGCACAGCACATTGGTGCTCTGGCTATGTGCCAGGATCTGTTCTTAAGTTTTTTTGTTTGTTTTGGTTTTTTGTTGTTTTTAAGTTCTTGACACGTAACACACACACACACACACACACACACACACACACACACATACACACCAGCTAGTCAGTGTTTCCAAAAACAATGAGCTAGGAACAGATAGGGAAATGAGATGCTGACAGTACATGTTCCGAGGTACATTCAGCTAGCCAATGGCAGAACTGAATCTGCAGCCTTTGGAAAATGGTTCTCCTGCAGGCGCTGCTAACTGCTGCCCCATTTCACCTCCCACTGAACACCTATTGAATAAATGTTACTTGCCTTTCTTCCAAGAACTACCCTTACAATCCAAGGTTTTTCATTTTTAGAAGGATACGTTTGGTGCCAATCTGCCCCATGGGATCGATCATTTCTTTACCATTTAGCATTTAATTGTTTCATGGGAGGAGAAAAGGAGAAAGCAACTTAGTAGAAGCAACTAACACGATAAATTATAAAATGAGAGTACCTCACCAATCTGATATATTAGCACCAAGAGGACTGGTGTGAGTAATCAAAGAAATGATATCTAATACATATATGTGACGGGAAGTAAAAAGTATTGCTATTAGAGTTTCAGTTTAGAAATGTATGGGTTTATTTTAAACCAAATGTGTTTTTGACATGTCTTAGCAATTAGTGGATGGCTGCACACAGGTTCACTTAGTAAAAGGCACTTGTGATAGACGTAGCAGAGTGCCTTCCTAAAGGACCAATGAAAACAGTGGCATCACTGATCCAGTTAAATTCAAGGCAGACAGCCCAGCTAAGAAAATTGTGGCAACTGTGTTTTGGTAATGGACAATGTTAAGGTATGTTCTCAGAGTACACAAGACTCTTCCAGGGGCCGATAAGGAAGCCTCTGTAGAACATGGAAAACTGCATAGTTACGAAAAAGGCCAGGAAGATTGCACTGAGGAATGGTTCCCCATCACAAAAGCATACCTGCTCTTAGAGGCCCATGGAAAGTTGCTTGGAAAAGTCCCAGCCACTTCACAGCCCTGCTTATGCTCCTCATTGTTCCTCAAACACAGAAAATATCCAAGGAACGTGATTTGGGATCCTCAAGGACAGCCAGACCACCATTTTGCCATGGTGGAAGTGAAAGAGTGGAAGTGGATTTTTCGGGCCAGGGTTAGAGAGATGGAAGCCAGGTCTTCTGACATGGAGAAACCGTGATGAAGGATGTGTGCAGAAGCAACACCTTCACATTTTGATATTTCTGTTTGAAATAGATCTCTATTCTATTGCAGCATTTTTTTTTACCTGACTTCATCACACTCACTCTGCCCTAGATTCTTACTTAGATTCTTGTGGCCTCTTTGATTTATTGGACATGCTGACATAGTGGGTTCACCATCAAACTCCAAGGTCCACTGTAAAGCATAGCGCTTTCCTGTCCTGCTCTTGAAAAGCGATGTCCTCCTGTCATATTTATACAAATCTCTCACTTCCAGGATTTGATTACCTGCTCACCGACCTTGAGAATCAATCATTAATGTGCAAAGAGGATGGTGTTTCCTCTCTGCCCATCCCCTCAGCAAAGGTTTGATCAAGCTTTGCTCTCTGTCGTATGCATTGAGGTTTTAATTTTGGAGGATGAAATTACATTCTAATATTAAACATACTCCTTTAATCTACACCCACCTCTTTGCCAAGATTAGTGTATTCCTCTCAGAGTTGCACCCCCTGCTAAGAATCTCTGGGTTTGTATCAAAGGAGGGTAGGAGACTGATGAAAGCAAGCCCGGGGTTTCAAAAAATTCTAGAATTTTAGATTCCTGGGACTCTAAAAATAGCTGGGATGATTCTATGTGAAGGAAAAGGAGCCCACTCAGCCATCCCTGAGAACCAGACCATTCTGCCCTAGCTCAACCAATGATTTTTTTCCCTTGACTCCAGGTTAGAGCAGCAAATCCAATTCATATAATGACAATGCTGCTGCTGCTGCTGCTGATGATGATGATGATGGCAGAAGTCTACTGTTTATTGTGTACCGGTGGCAATGCCAGTTAGGCATTGGACTGCTAGTCTCAAGGTCACTGGTTCAAACACACCAGCCACTTGAAGGATGGTGAGGTTGTCTGCTCTCATAAAGAATTACAACCCAATTCCAACTCACAGGAACAAAGGCTGAGCCTCCTACTTCCACCACCAGGGCAGTGATGCCAAAAAAAAAAAAAAAAAAGAATTACAGCCTATGAAATAGTATAAATGGTTGTTATGGGTTAGAATAGGCTTGATGGCTATGGTAAAAGGAACCATAGTGGTGCTGTGTGTTAGGTTTTGGGCTGCTAACCACAAGGTTGGAGGTTCAAACTCACCAGCTGCTTCTAGGGATAAAAATGAGACTGTTCCTGAAAAGACTTACAATCTTGGAAACGAGATACAGAAAGGCCCGAGAAATCATCAATACCAGCTAACACTAAAGAAGCTGTTCCAGTCATTCCATTAGGGGTGAGTTAAATGTTTGACCAAATATAGCAGGTGAATTTCTTAACGGTTTTATTAGCATATGATTCACATATGATACAATTCAGTCACATCAAGAAGAGTTGTACAGTCATCACCACAGTCAGTTTTAGAGCATTTTCTTCATTCATGTACTCATCATTATTAGCTTCCCATTTCCCCGCTAACCTCCCCTGCTGTACTCCCAAGGAATATGGTCCATGAATGGGCCTTGGCAGCAAAAGGACTCCCCACCCCTGCTATATAGGCCAGTGTGAGTCAGAATCAACTCAATGGCAGTGGGGGTGTGTTTGTGTATTAAGTATTGTAATGGAGTCCCCGAGGGGTGCTAATAGTTACTATGCTCAGTGGAAGATTTGTGTCCACCCCAAGGTGCCATGAAGAAAAGTCTCTTGAGGCACTTCCAAATAATTAGCCCCTGACAGTTCCATGGAGCACAGTTGAGACTCTTGACACACAGGATGGCCAGGCGCTAGGAGCACTCCACGACAGTGGCTTGGCTTTTAAATATTGTGGGGAGCACTTTTCATACTCATTTAATTCCTGCAATGGTCCCTCTCTCACATCAGCATTTCACACTCATTTTAGACCAGCTGGTAGAGTTTGTCCATGCCCTGTAGCTTGGTTGTAGAGGTGTTAAGGTCGCAGTCCATGCTGGGTGACACCAAAGACCATTCCATCCTGTTTCTACTTTCAAAGTGTGTGCTTAAAGTATATGAAGTAATGTTTGCTGTACTCCCTGACCACCTCTGGATAATGAAGGTTTTACTGGACTATGCTATCTTTTCTGTCTGAAACCCTTTCTGAAATGAGGGCTGGCTATGAATGAGTACATAGGATCCATTTACTAGCTTGTAAGCTTTTGGTAGTCGAGGGCCTGTGACCTCTCTTGGTAGCAGTAGCAGTTACTAGATGAGTTTGGGTTTAGCTAGACAGTGCCATGACTGGTGTAGGAGTCGGTATTCTGTGTTCTGGAACTTAACCTGCTGTTTACCAGGTCTGTGGTTTGGAAAGCTCCCTGTCTATCTCTCATTACTTTGTGGTGCTAATCATTCTTTTCTCCCCTGCCCTCCTAGCCACACTCCATTCCCTTCTCCATCCTCCATTGTTCTGCCCACGCTCTTCTTTTCACCTTCCTTCCCTCGCTCTTCTCCGTCCCTCCTTGAGCCTCGTGGACCTTCTCCACCTAGTTCAGGCAGTTTCTCCCAGTGGATCTGAGTTGAGATGTAAGATGGAACCTGTTTGCCGTTTCCTGACTCTGGTCCCTTCCGTTACTAGAACTCTTAACCTAACTACGTGTCTAGTTCGCCTCTGATCAGTTCTTTTTTGGCCTCTAACTGAGCAAGGAATGCCTTGAACAACGAGTTTGCAGTCAGTCACATTACAGGGTGTGTGTTGCACATGCATACTAGTCATGTGGCCCAGCCAAGTGAGCCATGTAGCCAGGAGGAAATACACATAATCAAGCTGTGCTCTTGATGGTGATTTTTCATCTGGAGTTTCCTATGAGATTTGAACTGACACGTGGCACAGGTACCCTTCTTCCACGAGGAACTGCTCCAAGTATCTTGATGAACCTGAGCCATCACCTCAACTTTCTACTGTGGGAACAATGCTCACGATTGCCCTGCGAGGTTGAGAACATGCATTCTGAAATCTCTGATGAGTAAATGCATGCAACCCACAGCGTATTTCCTGAGCTACACTCTGCAGCTAGACGCTGTAGCTCCTCTTTTAAGCTCTTGTCATTGTGTTGTGAGGATAAATGCAGCAAAGTATACACCTTCAGTTACTTCTATATGTGCAAGTTATGGACATTAATTGCTTTCTTCAACGTGCACAGCTGTTCTCACCCTCCTTTTTTTGAGATATCCCTCCTTTGGCAACATAAACTCATTGTTCCTTAAAACTCCCATCTAATCTTCCAGATGCTGTTACTTTGATCCTGTATAGCACTGATTCTCAACTTTCCTAATGCTAGGACCCTTTAATACAGTTCCTTATACTGTGGTGACCACCCCCCCCCCAACCATAAAATTATTTTCATTGCTACTTTCTAATTTTGCCACAGTTATGAATTGGGCAACCCCTGTGAAGAGATCAGTCAACCCCCAAAGGGGTCACGATCCACTGGTTAAAAGAGATCATTTTTAAAAGGATATCATGCTCAAGGCAGACAATTCTCATGAGATAAGCTAAAGCATCATTTGGCTTTTAAAAGATTAAGATCTCAGGGGAGTCATTTTTGGTGATTCCTTCAACCCCATGACTATAGAAATTCTGGGATCCATGAGAATTTGGGCTTCTCTTCTACATCCCCTTCCCCCTCTGCCCCCTCCCCCTTTGAGCTGGATTCTTCTATAGGATCTGGGATCAAAATTTCCAGTGATGGTAGCTGGCACCATCCAGGTCTGTTCTCATGACAGAGGAGACATATGTTCACAGAGGCAATTAGCTTCACATTTCATAACCTCCTCCTATTCCTGACTCTTCTTCTGTGATCTAGGTGAATATAAGGCACTTACTGCGATTGGGGTGGCTGCTTGTCAGCCTTTTATCCCACAGGGCCCGTGCAATGAGCTAGGTTGCAGAACAGTGCTGAATGTGCTATGAGGCCAATTAACTGGGATGTCCCATGGAACCATGACTCTAAACCTCCAGACTAAGTAACCAAATCCCATGAGCTATTTGCTTGTACCGAAGCAACCACAGCAGCTTCTCTCTCTCTCGCTCTCTCTCTCTCTCTCTCTCTCTCTCTCTCAAATAAATGTGTCTATCACATAACCTTTGCCAGTTCAATATTTTACAGGTCTGCTTACTGATAGCATTTACCACAATCAGGTAGAACCCCCCCTTAATCAATTTGATATTTCATCACTGTTAACCTCCTCTTCCCCTTTCATTTACCTCCCAGTAACCACTAATAAATGTGTTCTGTATCCATTTGCCTTTTCTTTTTATTTCATTGAGACCGTTACAGTATTTGTCCTTTTGTTTTTGACTTATTTCACTCAGAATTATGTCTTCAGGCGCTATACTACAGCATGTATCAATAAAATTGCATAATAGTCCATTGTTTGTATGTACCACGTTTTATTTATTCAGCCATCTGTTGTTGGACTCTTGTGTTTTCTCCTCCTGGTCATTGTGAATAGTGCTGCAGTGGACGTCGGTGTATAAGCCTTTATTTGACTCATTGCTTTCCAAGTCTTCTGGGCATACACAAATTGCCGAAAACCACTGAAGACTTAAAATTCTGTCTCCCTTCATTCCTCTCCTGATCTTCTGAATCACAATTTTCTGGTGTAGAGGTAATTCTCGATTAAATTTTTGAGGAATTGCTGTATTATTTTTCACAATGGCTGTACCATTTTGCGTTCCCACAAAATCAGATAAGGTTTCCAATTCCCCCCCTCCTCACCAACCTTTGTCATTTTATGTTACTTTGTGTAGTTTTTAATCGTTGACCTCCAGATAAGCGAGCAGTCACTTTTCGCTATGATTTGGGTTGCTTTTCTCTGGTAACTAGTGACTTTGAGCATCTTGTCATGCTTTGGGGACCATTTTAATGTCTTTAGTTTTGAAGTTCTTATTGGACATACAGTATCTATTCTTGGTACTTCATGCTTTCACTTTTTTGCTAATGTCTTTTATTGAACAAAAGTGTTTAATTTTTATAAAATCACATTTATTTTGTCTTTTGCTAATGGTGTTTTGGTTATTATATATTAAATAACTCATTGTTGAAAGCTAGGTCCAGTAGTGTTGCTTCTGCATATGTTCTAAGAATTTTATCATTGTAGTTTTTCTGTGAGAGATACGAGAGGGCTTCAAAAAGTTTGCAGAAAAGCGGAATGAAAAGACAACGGAGTTTTCGCATGAACTTTTTGAGGCCCCCTTGTATTTTATTACCTTCTCACTTGAGTCTCCAAATGAATGCTTTGTAAATTTCAGTATGCTCTCAGATACCCTTAGTAATAAAAGGTTAATAGAGTGGTCCAGCGTAAACTGTAAGAGCCAGTCCCTGAGTAGTACAAACGGATTAAGGGTTCAGCCACCAGCTGAAGATCAGCGGTTAGATCTTCCCACCCAGGGGGCCTCGGAAGATAGGCTTAATGATCTGCTTCAGAGGGGTCACAGCCTTGACAACCCCATCAAGGGGTATTCTACTCCTACAGGGTCACCATGGGTTTCAATGCAGATTAGAACTAATAACCACAAAAGCATCCTAAATGAGAACTGACCATCCCAGCTCACGTGGTGGCAATAAAACTGGCATGTTGTGTTGATGCTGAGCTCACTGATATAACCATACTCCCCAGGAAACTTAGCTGCTTATGAAAGCCACTGAAGGCTTAAAATCTGTCTCTCTTCATTCCTCCCCTGATCTTCTGAATCAGAGATTTCTGGAGTAAAGGGAACAGTGAACCCTGAAAGTTTGGGGTTTTTTTCTCCTGAAAATTCTATAGGTAATTCTGATGCATCTGCTCTATGGATTGGTGTTTGGTGACGTGGACTGAGAGAGTTAGTTGGTTATATTTGATAGAGTGAAGGAGTACAGGGTCTGACAACAGGTGCCTGCATTTCAGTAAGTTTCATTGAGACCCGTGGGAGAGGTAGGTTTGTCTGAAATAAACTCTAGACATCGAACGACATCTCAAGCCTAGGGCAGAGTCTGGCTCTATTTCTTATTGAGGTCAGTTTTTATTGGCTGACGGGTTTCCTTGCCACAGGGTAAAGTGGTGATGGCGAGGTAGCCAGACTAACTGAAAAGGGATTTGGAGGTGGGTAGTTTGGGGACCCTCAATTGTATTAGACTCAGTGGGCCCCAGTAAGCATAGAGTTTTGCCGAAATAGAAGCTTCGGATAGAAGGAACAGTGCAGAAGATTCAGTGAGCAGGCATTTATTTGGATCGCTGGTCCTAAGGTGGAAAGTAGTGCTCACTATAGAGTTACGCAAAACTCATTTGTCTAAACACAAGGAATAACCTGGGGGGGCATGTGCTAAATAAAGTGAGCGAGCTGGCATCTCGTTGAGAAGAAGACTTTCAAGGGACGGAAGCTTTTTTGAGCACCCCCCCCCCCGGCTTTCCCTGACGGTAACAAAACTTAAAACCTTTGAATGAAGAGACCATGAAAGGGTGAGCTGGGATGCCAGAATGCCTTGGTGGTGGTGCTGATACACCAGCACCTAGCGACTGGTTTGATTCGAGAAAGCAGTTCCTATAGAAAGACATCATGCTTGGTAGAGAGGCAGCGAAAAAGAGTTGCGCTCAGCAGCAGAACAGCTGGGAGGATGGCTGTGTTTCATCCTGTTGTGCACAGGGTCACTGTGTTTTGAAATCAACCCATTTGTACCTAAAAGCAGCAAATGTATAAAACGGGATAAGTGTACTTATATTACAGAGTTGCTGTAAGAGTTAAGGAGCCCTACTGGCATAGTGGTTATGCTGCGTAGTCGGGCTGCATCTGTTTGGTCGCCAGTTCAGAACCACCAGTCACTCCTCAGAGAAAGAGTGGGCTTTCTCTCCTGTCAACAGGCACAGTCTCAGAAAGGTGTGGTTATGCGTCAGCACTGACTTGATGGCAGGGAGAGTGTGTGTGTGTTACTGTAGGAATTGCATGAGATGACATGAACATGCTGTACTAATAAGTAAAGTGCCATGTACATTGTCTGGGTTATGGACAGAGTTTGGCTCTTGCTGTTGGTAGGAGAGGGCTGGTTCTGCCCTTGGATGGAAGTGAGGGTACTTGAAACATTTACCACCAGCTCCATCTCCTGGTCTGAAATGTGAGCATGTGAGCTTTCCTACTGCTGATCAGTGTAGTGCACACTGCAGTAATCCCGGATGGTTACAGCTGTCTGTACTATGTCCGTCATTCTTTCTTACTCTGTGCTATTCCATCGGGCTGCGAGTTATACCCATTTCCCAGAATTTATGCTGCAAGTCTGTTCTTTTTCCTTTTATGCAAGAAAGCCATCATACTATAGGTGAGCAAGAGTGACCTCATTAAAGAAATAACCCTGAGTCTCCCTGTCACAAAACAAAACACCCCAAAATGAAAGTCAAAACCAGATTATTCACAGGTCTTGAACACCATTTCTGAAACTAGACGGCATCAAACACCACCACAGAGCATTTTTCACGTTGAGAGCCTTGATTTCAGGCAGGGAGATTATTCCGGGCAGCTGCGTGGCAAGGCCACTATGGAGGGCTCTCTGACGACACTGTGCCAAATCTGGAGAAGAAAGAGGGTGTTATTTAATGCTCCCTCATAGTGGTCTCTCTGGGCACACAGAAAGTGATGTGCGCCCAAGTGAATATAGCAGGCTTCTGGGTTCTACAGGAGCTGTTTAGCTAAAGAAAGGACATAAACTAAATAAAATCACTGAATTGATCAGAATACTGAAAGAGTGACAATATGAGTAATAATAACAATGACAATTATTTCTATGCAGAGCTGCTTATATTTTATAGTTGGGTGATTTTGTTTTGTTTTGTTTTGTTTTAAAATAAGGTTGTGAACTTTGATGCCTTCTGGAGCTAGACAAAACAAAACAGCTTTGTCATTGAGCTGATTCAACTCATTGTGTCCTGTAGGACACACTGGAACTTTCCTTACTCACAGGCTTCCCAAAGCTGTAAACATTTCTGGAAGCAGGCTGTCCACATCGTTCTTTCACAGAATAGCAGGTGGGTTTGAACTTCTGACCTTTCTAAGAGCAGCTAGTACTTAACTGTACCACCAGTGTTCGTTATGAGATAGACTACTAAAAGAGAGAGAGAGAAGTGTGGCCAAGTTGAAGGATTAGGCAAATCCACTATCCAGTTCCTCTTAACAAAGACACAACAAACTTAAAGTGACACAAATGTGGCTGACCATTCTGGAACCCAGAACATCAGAGGGAAGGATAAAATTAAAGGCAGGGAGAGACAGAAGAGAAACAGGGAGCAAAGCGCACAGAGCATTAAATTGTGGCTGTTTAAAATGAGCACAGTCAATATTGCAACTCAGGAGTAAGCATATAACCAGCTACCAAGAGGACTACCGTCGAATCCATGCCGACTCTCAGCAGCCCCATAAGACAGGGCAGAACTGCTCTGTGAGTGAGCTTCAGAGACTCGCTCTTTACAGGAGTAGAAAGCCTCATCTTCCCCCTGTGCAGTGGCTGCTTGTTTCAAACCACGGACCTTGAAGATGGCAGGCCACTATACCACCAGAGGCAACTTCACTACGACTTCACTGACAGACAAATTCACATCAGGGATCAGGGACCAGAGAGGTGTGTCTTTCCCACCATGTACCATACAGCCTCCTGGTGCTCAGAAGAACACCCTCTCCACACTCAGCAACTGGCCAACCACCCCCCGCTGCCTGTCTTCTGACAACACCCCCTGCCCCAGCCTGGTGCTGTTCCTTCCTGCACTTTAGAGTGGGTGGGTAGTGGGTGGGAGCCCCACCCCTACTGTCTGATCTGTCAGCAGCACCCACTGCTTTGGTGATAGGTGACCCTGTGGGCAAACGCCACGTAGCTATTGCAGCCCTGTGTGGCAGCTGACACTGGTGCTAGTGCTGTGCCATCGCCGCTCGCTTTTCTTCACCATTATCTCTTCCCCTTGCTTTTCCTAGTTTTTCTTTGTTCCTTTCCTTTCTCCTCCCCTTTCTTTTCATCCTGTGGAGCAGGTTTTCTGCTCCTCTGAGGTCATCAGTGCCCTTTACCATGGTTGTTTCTTCCCTTTATGTGGAACAGGCATTGTCTTTCTGCTGCAACTGTGCTTGGGATCCAGTGTTTGTGCCAGTACTTTGCCCTGGCCCCCTCCCTGTCTTTTTCTTTCTTTCTTTCCTCTTTCTTTTGTCCCTTTTTGTACTTTTCTTTTTGCTAGCCTGCCCTCAGTTCCTACACATGATCAGCAATTAGTAAATCATGCCCATGCTTCTACTAGACACTACCAGATTCACCTGGAGACAGGTGATGAGTGCCCCAGGACTTCCAAACTAGTGACAGAACATAGCACATGCATCCCATTGTCCTGATTTATCAAAACACAAGAATGCCTCAGAGAAAGCAGACACCTTTAAATAGCACAGAAAAGCAGGATAACCTGCTGCAAACTAGTGACCAACATATAGAATCTTCCAAGAAAATCTTCCAGAGGAATAAATGCTATTGGAACTACCAGATAGAAAAATTTAAAGACCTATACTTTATTTCTTCTATCAAATTAAGAAAGAGATCATGAAAAATAAAGATGACCCAAGGAAATCAGAAGATATCCTAGAAGAATTCAAGTAAACAATACAATTGAATGTGGAAAGGAGAAGAATTAGTAGAATACTGAAGTAGCAAAATTGAGGATGAATCAATACAAATGTGTCAGAAAAACAATTCCAAAGAATGAGAAAAATAAGAATCTAAGAATTTTGTGGGATACCATGAAGAAGCATATGATACATTGTGATCACTATCCCAGGAAAAGAAGAGAGAAGTAAAGCATAGCATAAAGAAAATTATTTCTGTTCTCATGAAAGAAAAGGAGATACACATTTTAAAAGCTCTGTGAACTCCAAATAGGACAGATTCCAAAAAAAAAAAATGTCACAGAGAAAGGCAACAAATGTGCAAATGTGGTCGGTATGCAATTGATGTATGTATTGATTGTGATGAGAGTTGTTTACCAATAAAATACTTAATTTTTTAAAAAGAATGTCACAGAAACATATTATAACAAACTTTTCATAAGCACAGACAAAGAATCCTGAAAGCAGTTCAGGAAAAGTTTAAAAAGTCACCTATGAAGGAGAACCAATCAAAGTAAGATCTGATTTATTAGCAGAAACTGTGCAGGCAAGAAGCAATGGATGATATATGAAAAGCAGAGCAGTCTCTAAATCACCAGTAACGCTGTCTAGGGTGTGTCCAAGGTGTGAATCTTTATGGGAGGAGATCGCTTCATCTCTTTCCCAAAGAGAGCATCTCTGGTGCGTTTGAACCACTGACCTTGTGTTTAACAGACCAGTGCTTACCTGGCAGCACCTCTGGGGCACCTTAGGAAGTGTACTGCTCACCTCAAACCATGACAATCCAAAATTTAAAATAGAAGCAAAACACATACGACTTCAGATTTTCGAAGAACTTTAAAAAATGCCTCATTCGTGTACACAGCATCCTTAAGTGGCAAGTCTTATTTTCTCCTTCCAAAGGTAAGAAAACTTAACCAGAGAGGCATTTTAAAAAATCAAGTGAAATGGGGGAGGACTACAAAGCATCCAGTCTGTGGTGCCACTTTCCAAAGCTATAAAATATTTCCCCAAGAGGCAGTGGCTCTCAGGACTATGCCACTTGGGAAGAAGGTTGTGTGCTTTCTTGAAGCGTCTGCCTTTTTTCCCCAGAGTTGTACCAATCCATCTTTGAGGCCAACTCTGCGGAGATGGGCTTCTGGATCTGTTTATTTCTACTCTTCCCCAGTTTCTTAATAGGCCCAAGAGGGGAAGGTTGCAAAACACCAGCAAGGTATCAGAAAAAACCAACAACTATGTTAATATTCAAGTCCTTTTAGATCTAGTAACAGGCACAGAATACTGAAATCGGCTTTGCTTTCACATTTAACTGGCTGACTTGAGATTTCGCAGTTGTCTCCTTCTTTTTATCTTTTAACTTTCTTAGTGATCTTGTTTCAGTTAAAGAAACAGCAAAAAGAGATGTCCAGTGATTCCTGTGGGGCCACTTGAGCCTGTGATGGAGAAATCCTTGGTCTGGGGCTGAATTCCCCTGAAGGAGGGAGAAGGTGCCATCTACCATTAATGTAAGGAGACGTTTTGGCTCTGGAGATGTGACCTCTGGCTGCAGGAAATATGACAGCATGAATTACCTTCAGTTAGGGTGTAGAAGCTGGCTGCCTTGATCACGGAAGAAAAAGAGGAGGGACAACTTGAAGATGATAAAGTCCTGTGACCTGTGAATGCAAACTTTCTGTACATTACGAGGGGTTAGATACAATCTAGGGTCTGACTTCATGATTTTCAATTAAGGAAGAGATAGTTACTACTTTTTGAAATAGAACCATTTTTAGATTTAATTTATATCCAGTAAAATGTGTACCTTTTAGTGTACAGATTCCTGAATTTCTGTAAGTGTAGATACCCACATCAATACTCCAATTAAGATAAAGGACATTTTCACCATACCTCAGATCTCTTGTGTCTCCTTTACCTCATCAGTCCTTGGGCACAATTCATGATCTGAGGCAAATGCTGTTGTGATTATTATTCTTAGGTATTAATTTTGTCTTTCAGAGAGTTTCATGTAAATGCATTGATACATATGCATCAATTTGTATATGGCTTCTGTTGCTTGGCATTTATACATGAGCACATTTTTTTTCCTTTACAGTATATCCTAAGTTTGTCCTTCTTGATGCTAATAGTGCTTGATTGTAGGGACATACCACAGTTTATGTATGTCCTTACTGTTGGGAATTTGGGTGGCTTCCAGCTTCCAACTATCACCAGTAAAGCTGTTAAGAATTTGTATATGTGGCTGAGCCCTGGTGGTAGAGTGGTTGAGTGCAGGACTGTGGCCCACTGGCTTGGCAGTTCAAATCCAGCAGCAACTCACCAGGAGCAAGGCTGGGCCTCCCACTCTCACCAGAGGGCAGTGATGCCCCCCAAAACAACAAACAAAGAATTTGTATATGCAATGCAGACCTAAGAATTTGTTTTTTGTTTTTTTAGCCCAGACGTAAGCACTTATAGTATTTCTGAGTAGCATAGTAAAGATTGCAATCCTTGGTATGTTTGGTAGGATTTGGGGCTGTGACTTTTTGCCTGCTGTGACACTTGTGACTATCTTACATTACATGGGATCTTAGTTTGGGTTCTCTCAAACTAAAATCAAACCCAGTGCTACTGAGTTCATTCTGACTCATCGTACCTGATAGAATAGAATAAAACTGTTCCCTGGGATTTCCAACGCTATACATCTTTATGGAAGCAAACTATTACAACTTTCTCTCATGGAATGGCTGGTGGGTTTCAACTGCCAACCTTCTGACTAGCAGCTAAATACGTTAACTACAGGATTCCTTCTGGTTTCTCTATAGAAGCAAAACCAATGAAACACTTGGTTGGATGGGTGGGTGGGTGGGTGGATGGATGGATAGATAGATGATAGATAGATAGATAGATAGATAGATAGATAGATAGATAGATAGATAGATAGATGGAAAGACCTTTTGCTGGCTCATGTCGTTGTAGAAGCTATTGAACTGAAAATCTTTAGGTCAGGTGGCAGCCAGAGACCTCTGCAGGATTATATCCCAAGAACCAGAGGTCAGGTAACAAGACATGTGCAGTGTCAAGAAAAGAGAGTAAGTTTTGCCAAAGTATCTGTTTATATATTTAAGGCAAGCCTATGGTACTTTTATAACAGCAGTAGAAAACTAATGCATATTTAAAGTATACATTTAATTTGGTTTAAGTTGCCAAAATGTCTTCCACGTACATTATATGATTTAAAATTGCCATCAGTGATACACATGAGTTCCAGGTACTTCATCTCTTTGTCAACGCTCCACATCCTCAGATTTGTTCTTACTCATCTAATAATTCTAGTGTGATATAGGTATACATTAGTATGACTATAATTTCCACTTTGTTTATGTATCTTCTATTGTGATGTAACTATTCATATCTTCTGAACACTCTTTATTGATTTGTTTGTCTTAATGAGTTGCAAGGTTTTTTATATTTTACATAAAAATTGTAAGACATGAGTTAAGAATATCTTCTTATAGTGTATGACTTACATTTTCATGTCCTTAGTGGTGTCTTTGGAAGAAAAGTTTTAATTCTGAAGTCAATTTTAATTCTTTTTTTTTTAAAGTATGCCTCATTCTTTCTGATTCCTTAGCAATGTTTGCCTATCCATGATTGTAAGTGTCTTACATGTCTTATTTTTCTACAAGTTTTATGATTTTACCTTTAATGTTTAGGTATAGCTTCCATTTTAAGTTAACATTATGGAAGGTGTACGTGATGTAAGAACTGAAGTTTATTTGAGAAGCGGAATCAATTCCAGTAGAAATTGTTGGGCAGACTATGCTTACTGAATTACCTTAGACCGCTGTAAAGTAATTGACTGTGTGTATGACTTTTGGTCTGTCCTGTTCCACTCGTCTATTATGCCGCTCTTTCTTGAGTATTGTAGCTTTATAGCATGCTTTCCTCCTGAAAAGACTTGTAGTCTTAGAAATTCACAGGGACTTTCTACCTTATCGATGGGTCAGCATGGACTTGATAGAAGTGATAATATGTCTGGGAATTAGGTGTCCTTTTTTGAGATAAATTTGGCTATTGATTGGGTTCTTTGTATTTCCATTTATACTTTATAAACAGCTCATCAGTTTCAACAAAAAAATCTTACTAGATTTTAACTGGGATTGCATAGAACCTGTTGATCAATGGAGAACTGACATTTTGAAAATATCGAATCTTCTGATCAAGGAACAGGTATACTTATTACTTATACCCACTTATTTATATAGGTTCCAAATACCAGGTCATTAACATGAAAATTGGTGCACAGGAAAATGGATGGTGATCACATTAGATTTCAAAATGGAGAATGACAACATCATTGCATTATTGCCAAATTAGATCATTACATAACTGCAAAACCGCTGAGAATCATGGTTCAGCCAACTTTACACATAACTTCAACCATAACAACCACCATTATCCGTACCTCACACTCCTCATTACTAGATAAAATGTTGTCAGTGTGCAAAATAGTTAGTTGAGTAGCATATTTATGACTGTTGTAAATGTGCAGTGCCATATCATGAAATAGGTGATAAATGAGTAAATATATTATTCTGAGTTTCTTCTCAACAATGCCTCTTAGTTTTCAGATTCAGATCCTATACATATGTTGCTAAATAGGTAAAGTATTTTTATGGTTTGGGATGCTATTTAAATAGAATTTGTTTCAACTCCCAATTTCTAGTATATAGAAATAAATGCAGTATGTGGAAATAATTCAATATATGAAAATAAATTCTACATGTTATCTGCAACTACAGTTTTATGTCTTCCTTTCTGGGTACTATTCATCTTACAGCTTCCTTTCTCTTTTTCGTTTGACCTCTTGAAATTTTGTGCTAACATCTGTGACTTAGTTTTCATCAAAGGCTGACAGAGCCGATTCTCTTATTCCAGCGTCTGGGTTCTTTGCCCTGCGATACAAAGCTACTTCCGCTCCGTGAACTCCAGTCTTTCTCCTCACCTCAGTGAGCTCTTGGTGCTTTGCCTGGCCTCTCCCTTCTACTCCAGTCCACAGGATATACCTCCAGGGAGAAAACCAGGACAATGTGGGCAGGCTTGTTTTCTTTCCTTTTCTCAATCTTCACTGCAGTTCCAGATCAGAAAACATTTTCCTCCCATAAATTTTGTTTAGCTTTTACGTGGTTTCAGGCAGAAGGGTAAATTTGATCCTTTTTATTTCATCATGGTTGAAGGTGGTAGTCAGGAGGAACATTTTCAGGCAAAGCATGAGCGGCCTGAGAAATGTAGTTCTGTAGGATTAAAAGGCATATTTCAAAATTAGGTTATTTAAATGAGACAGTTAATAATCAGGACATGCAGACGCTACAGAGGATGCTGTGGAATTACTTTGATGTATCTAATTCTAAATGAATTAACTTAAGCTTGTAAATTAAATCATTTGTAATATAGAGTACCTGTCACTTGCAAGAGAGAGCTAGTATCATTTTTTCTGTCCTGTGCACTGAATTCTGACAATTAAGGCCTTTGGCCCTCTTGACCATGGGGAGAGGGGATGGCCCTCTTCAAGATTTCCCTCCTTCAAAATGTCTCATTTTCAGACTTTGAACCTCTGCTCAAGCCCTCCCTCAAAGCAAGAACATGTTTTGTTCTAACAACCCGGCATTCTGTGATGCTCACCCTCCTGGCACGACCGTTGAAGACAAAATGGGTACACAAGCAAATGTGGTAAAGAAAGCATATGGTGCCTGGCTATTTCAAAAGATACCGGGTCTGGGGTCTTAAATGTTTAGAGTTAAACACGTGACCATCTAACAGAGAAGCAGCAAGTCCACATAGAATAAGCTGTGTGATCATGAGCTGTGTGATCATGAGCTGTTGACTGGATCAGATAAAAGGCATCAGAAGATACCAAATAAACAAAACATGGTTGAGAACGAATGGAGTTGGAACAGAGACCCCAAACCCATCTGTAGACAATGAGACATCCTCTCACAGAAGGGCCACAAGGAAAGGATAAGTCAGCCAGGCTGCAGTATTGTACCAATGAAACACAATATTCTTCTTGTTCCTGAGGCTTCCTCACCCCCTGCCCAACCTCCAGTATCATGGCCCCCATCCTGCACTGCAGGCTAGACTGGAGCATGAACACTGTTACAGATAAGAGTCCACAACACAAGAATCCAGGTCAGATAAACAGCTCAGGAATGGAAATGGGAGTAGTGATGCCAGGAGGGAAGGGTGAAGGTGAGGTAAGGAAGGGGGTGGGGATTATGGGGAAAGAGAGAAAGCAGTTGGTGTAAAATATGAAAATGTAATTTATCAAGTGGTCATGAGGGTAGAAGGGCGGGAGGAAGGCAAAGAAGAGCTGATAACCAAGGGCTCAAAGAGAAAGTAAATGTTTAAAAAAAACCGTGATGGCAACATATGCACAAATATGTTTGGCACAGTGGATGTATGTGTGAAATTTTTCAAGAGGATAATGCCTCGGTTCTTGGTTCCACGTGACAAAGTATTCACACTGAGGCCTGTTTGTAATCCAAGTGGGTGTTTGTTTGTAAAGGATGGCAGAAGTTTCAGGTTTTACTGTCTTAAAAGGGTACACGCTATTTCAGGGAAGTGTACCAAGCGGCGTGAAAGTCATGCTGGGGTTCACACCCAGACACGAGCCGTCTCATGAAACTGTGCACCGACGTGTGGGGAACTGAGGCCAGAGAGAGCACATCACAGCCCGAGCAGGTGGAGGAGCACGGTAAAAAAGAGACCTGGCCTTCCCACCAGGGTATTTCACACTTCTGGCTGGAGAGGCATGAACAAAGGTATTGGTTGACCCCATTGGCTGAATTAAGCCCACCTGGGCCTAGTTTGGGCCACCCAGGTATTAAATAATGCCCACCAGACTTGGGGCCTGAATTTGAGCATACTCAGTTAAGATCTTAACGTAAGCCTAAGGCTCGCCTGATTCCTTCCCAACCTCCTCCATGAGGGCCTTACAGGCATGGGTGGGGACAATCCCCTGTTCCTATCCTGGCTACCTAACATATGGATTGTTATAAAAGCTGTGAGAGCCCCCAATAAAAAGATCTTTAAGAAAGCAGTCATTTTATTACCCCTCCTTCTTTTCCCCTTCTTCCTCCAACCTTCACCGCCTAATACTGGTGGTGGTTTTTATTGCTTAGTGAAGTGGAAAGAGCCTTAGATCCAGTGAAGGAGCAGTCATTTTGGTTGTGAGCGGCATTTGACATTATTTGTAGGGCCCATCACAGAAGCCCTCCGAATGTACTCCATTTTCCCTAGTTGTATAATTATTAGCAAAGACATCTTTATCGTATGTAACTGTGTCAACCTTGAGGCATAATGATAGTGTAGGTGTTTTTGAGATCGTCGTGAATTTCCTCATGGAGACTTGAATAACCTTGGGGTTGAAATGTCTTCTAGACCAGTCAGACATCTCTGCTGATTCACCATTTAGTCCTTGCTTAAAATGAAAACTCACTTCTTCTCATTTTGGGCAAGTTGTTTATGATATATTGATGTGGTTTCTTAAAGCTGCTACTTTTCTGTTATAGCTAGATTATGGAATATCTCACTTGCTGTTTTCTATTTGGGCCTCTAAACAGTAGACCAAACCTACAAGTAAATTTTTTTTATAAGTAAATTTTAATACAAGAAATGATTAACTATAGTGGGATTAGAACAATGAGGGATTGGCCAGTAAAAAGTAGAGTTCCCCAAAAGAGAAAGGACCAACAGATCTCAAGGCCAGACAGCCATTCCTCAGGCTGATAGATTACTCAAGGGAGCTGTATTCCCAACATTGCAATCTGTCTCTTGTTGGAGAAAGTGAGGCTGCTCAGTGAATATCACAGGAATAGTTTTAATGTCATACTGGGTGAAAGACAAGTCCCTGTGATGTTATAGGAGAACATGGACTCTCAGGAATGTGCCAGAAATGCATACTCTAAAGGCAGTGGTTCTCCACCTTCCTAATGTCATGCGACCCTTTCATACAGTTCCTCATGTTGTAGTGACCCCCAGCCATAAAATTATTTTTGCTGCTTCATAACTGTAATTTTGCTAGTGTTATGAATCGTCACGTAAATACTATGCAGGATGTATTTTCATTGTTACAAATTGAGTATAATTAAAGCACAGCGATGAATCACAAAAATAATATGTAATTATATATAGTGAAACAGTCTGACAACAGAAAGCTACATTGCTGCGTTTTGCAGTAGTGTGCGTCAAAAGCCCAGATCAGTGTGAAGGTTGAGATAGCTTCTTTCTCACCAGATCAGAAATTCTCAGGCCACTTTTTGCAAGAGCACAACAAAGATCATCTTCCGCAACAAGTCTACTTCTATATTTAGACTTGATCACCAACAAGCTGGAAAACCCTGTTTCACAAAAGTATACTGTTAGAAAGGGACGAAGAAGGCGCAGCACAGTCTCAGAACAGAATAGGACTGCAAACACTTGATCCAGAATTTTGTAACTGGCATTATAGAGAAATCAGTTCTCGCTGCACCGCTGTTAATAATGTCAATGAACTCCTTTTGTGCTGTCTCAGGAACATCTTCAACTTTCTATGAATGGGCTTCTGGCAAGTGCAAATGGGGTGTCACATAGATTGGAAAGTACGATGAAATTTCGTCTGCAAGCATGTGCAAGTGTTCTTTCACAGAAATTATCATCGTAATCCTTTTGTCTGGTCCAATGTCATGTTCCTCAAGGAAAGCAGATAAGGTAGGCAACATGGAAATTTTATTCCCCCCCCCTTTTTTTTATTTGCCAAAGCTGAAGTTTGGAATGATCGGATCTTTTCAGACAAATGGAGGCATGTTGCATTTGGTCCTTGCAGTGATAAATTTAACTCATTCAAGATGACAGAGATGTCAAACCAAGTAAGCTATTTTCTGCAGTTCACTTTCATCGCTGCAAAGGGCTTTGAACTGTGATCTTGCTTTCTGAAAAATATTTTGGGTTCATCTTGAATCTCAAAAGCACGTTGTAAAACTTTTCCTCTCCACAACCATCACACCTCAGCGTGAAGTAGCAGAGCATTATTTGAGCATCCAACTTGTTGCACAGCTACGAAAACAGTGCTCACCTTTATAAAATTGACAGAATTATGACACTTTTCATGACTTCTTGTCACTCTTCAGACAGCATCTTCATTGCTAATATTTGTCAATGAATCATACAGTGAATTCTGATAACACTTGGTGACTCGTTCAGTACCACACGTTGAAATCGACATCCTTGCATAGCTGGGGCACTGTCTATACAAACACCACACACTTTTCTCCAAGAGAGCTTATGCTCTTTCAGAAATGAACCAACTGTGTCAGCTACATACGTGCAGTAGTTGTCATTTCAAGGTGTA
>PVJH01008330.1:0-86078 GCA_004026705.1 Nesogale talazaci
TCTGAGCCAAGTTAAACAAGTAGTTTTTAAGTTTTTATGGTTTTTTTCTTTCATATTCTAGACCTTGTAACTTCCCTATATAAACCCCATGAAATAGAGCATCGGGGCTTCAGTCTTGACCCTGCGTGGTCATACTGTAGCCCGGGTTCGAACTTGTCTGATTCTTTCCTGTCTGAATCTGTCCCGTTCTCTGACTATAATAAACCTTATTTTGTTTTATTCAGATTTGTGAGTCAGTGATTTATGTGAGCACTTTCTCCCTTTACACCCCCCACACACACACACAAATCCCACAACCTCATTGATTACAACAGATGACCCTCCGTCGGGTCTTGCTCACATTGGGCCTATCATCTGTAGAAGGGACAATGCTGAAGGACATTTGAGGGTGAACAAGGTTGAGGGTTCCCCTCAGTTAAATGGACTGGCACGATATTGCAATGAACTTAGAACGTGAAGATGTCTCAGGAAACAGCAAAATGCCGCTGCCCATATAGCAGTCTTGAGTTGGAGTCTTGAATGGCAGCTCTCCATCTTGTCTCACACTCTTTTTACCTTCATAATAGCTGTATGAAGAAGGCCTGGTGGCTTAGCGGGTTGCCCATTGGGCTGCTAAACACAAAGTGAGTAGTTAGAATCCACCAGCAGCTCTGAGGGAGAAAGCTGAGACTGTGGTTCTGCATGGGCAACCATGTTACCGCACCCATCATAGTACATAAGCTCTGGGCTTCACAGACTAGAGGTGAGTGAGTGTGGTCTCAGAAACCCATAGGAGCAATGCTACTCTGTCTCACAGGATCGCTATGAATTAGTACCAACTTGAATTTTGTTTCTGACCTCGCTTAATGGTCAATGCTCGGAGTGAGCAAAAGCAGCCTGGGGAATTGCGCTAGGCCACCTCCACAGGGGGGCAGGCCAGCAGCAATGCAGACTCCCTTCCCTCTACCAGCACCCCCCCCACCCACCCTCCCAGCCCATGCGTTTAGGCCCTAATGCACTAGCACCTCCATTTCTTCTTCGCCGTTTGGGAACCACCATGCCTGCCTAACACGCAGTAGTAGTTGCACTGGCAAAAGGAAACAGCAGAGAGCCCCCAAAGCCAGGCCCTGCCTCTGTGTCGAAGTGCTCCGAAGAGCCGAGGATGGGGCTCGAACCCTCATCACCGCTTGCTCCCCCTCCCCCCAAAAAACGTCCCCCGAAGAGCCCTCAGCCCTTCGCCAAACTCCTGGCCCCATTCGTTGGGCTCGGTCCATTCCCGGCCGGTTCACCCGACGCCCGCGTACGCGGGGCCCCAGCCCGTGGCCGGAAGCCCGAGGCCGCGCGCCATACAAATCAGCGCGGGCGGCGCAACTGTGAGCGGTTGGTCGGGCCGGTGCGGTGCGGGGGGTCTGCGGGGCCCCTGCGGCGACGTGCGCGTCCATGAGCGGCGCCCCGCCCGCTTCGCTTCCTTTCCCGCCCCCTTTCCCGGAGAGCCTGGTGGGCGGCGCGGCCGTGCGGGCGGCGCGGGGGCTTTCCTAGTCCTGCTCGACCGGCGGCGCTGAGCGCTCCGTGCGCCATGGCCGCCCCAGCGGAGATGTGCTCCACGCCCGGGCTGCCCACGCCGGGCTCTTCGCTGGCCCTGCGGGTGTCCTTCGTCGATGTGCACCCCGAGGTGATCCCCGTGCAGCTCTGGGGGCTGGTGGGCGAGCGGCGGGAGGAGTACTTGCGGCTGAGCCGGGAGATCCAGGAGGAGGCGGCCACGAGCGGCTCATGGGCGCTCGGTGGCGCCTCGGCCTCGGCGGGGGAGCTGTGCCTGGTGCAGGTGGGGCTCATGTGGCACCGTTGCCGCGTCGTCAGCCGGCAGGCGCAGGACAGCCGCGTCTTCCTGCTCGACGAGGGCCGCACCATCACGGCGGGCGCGGGCTCCCTGGCCCCCGGGCGCAGCGAGTTCTTCCACCTGCCCTCCGAGGTGCTGGGCTGCGTGCTGGCCGGCCTGGTGCCGGCGGGCGGCGGCGGCGGCGGGGCCGGGGGCGGGGGCGAACCGCAGCACTGGGCCCCCAGCGCCATGCACTTCCTTAGCAACCTACAGGGCAAGGAAGTGCAGGGGCAGGTCCTCGACGTGCTGCTCCCGCACCGCCTGATCCTGCTGGAGGTGCCCGGCCTCTTCCAGCAGATGCTGCAGCTCGGCCTGGCCCGCCAGGTGCCGGAGAGCCTCTTCCGCTCCCTGCTCAAGCGCTACCTTGCAGCGGCCACCACGGGCTTGGGGCCCGGGGCCGTGGTTCTGCCGCGAGCCCTGCCCAAGCAAGATCCGCCTGGTCTGGATTACTTCTATCCCCAGCTGCAGCTGGGCGTGACTGAACCCGTAGTCGTCACCCAGGTGTGCCACCCGCACCGCATTCACTGCCGGCTGCGGAGCCTGTCGCAGGAGATTCGCCGCCTGTCGGACAGCATGGCCCAAGTGTACCACCAGGGCTCCTTAGGGACTGGTGATGAAAACCCCATCAGCGCCACTTGGGAGGAGAGGGAGGCCCAGGAGGAGAACCCAGACAAGCCAGGTGCCCCGTGTGCTTCCTGTGGGTTAGATGGGCATTGGTACCGGGCCCTCTTGCTTGAAATGTTTCGGCCGCAGCGCTGTGCCCAGGTGCTTCACGTCGATTATGGAAGGAAGGAGCTAGTGAGTTGTAGTAGTCTTAGGTACTTGCTGCCGGAGTATTTCCGGATGCCCGTAGTCACCTACCCATGTGCTTTGTACGGGCTCTGGGACGGTGGGAGGGGCTGGTCCAGGTCACAGGTGGGTGACCTCAAAGCCCTGATTTTGGGGCAGGCCGTGAATGCAAAGATTGAGTTCTATTGTTCTTTCGAGCACGTCTACTACGTCACACTGTATGGAGAAGATGGGATTAACCTTAACTGTGTGTTCGGCGTGCGGTCCTGTTGCTTGGCTGACAGATTTCTTCAGAACCAGGGACTCGAGGAGGAGGAGGAGGAGGCAGAGGCTTCTCTTCAGCCTCAGTCTCCTTGGGAAGAAATGGATGAGGAGCTCTCGCTCCCGGCCTTACGATCGATCCGATTAAAGTTGAACGCCTTCTACGATGCCCAGGTTGAGTTTGTGAAAAGCCCTTCAGAGTTTTGGATTCGATTGAGGAAACACAATGTCACCTTCAACAAGTTGATGAGGAGGATGTGCAGTTTCTATTCCTCCGCCACCAAGCTGGATGGCGTGGTGTTAAAACCTGAGCCCGATGACCTTTGCTGTGTCAAGTGGAAAGAAAATGGCTATTTCCGGGCCACTGTCACCCGACTAGATGACACAAGTGTCGATCTGTTCTTGGTGGACCGGGGCAATTCAGAAACTGTGGACTGGTCTGATGTCAGGATGTTGCTTCCGCAGTTTCGGCGCCTGCCAATGTTGGCTTTGAAATGCACCCTAGCTGATATTTGGCCTCTGGGGAAGAGTTGGAGCCAGGAGGCGATTTCTTTCTTCAAAAAGACCGTGCTCCATAAAGAATTAGTTATCCATGTCCTTGACAGGCAGAATCATCAATACGTCATTGAGATCCTGGATGAATCCAGGATGGGGGAGGAAAACATCAGTAAGGTCATTGCTCAAGCTGGCTTTGCCAAGTATCAGGAATTTGAAATGAAGGAGAAGCCCCCTATGCACCCCTATTCTCCTTGGCCTGTTTCAAGCCATTTTACCACAGAGAATAGCAAAGTGTCTTTTCTCAGAAAGGTAGAAAAAGATGAGAAAGCAACGAGAGAGCAGGAAGCCCCATCTGCCTCAGAAGCACTGGCTGACTCTACCGTTGTTTCACAAGTTTCAGCTGGACCTGTTTTGCAGGAGACCGAGAAGAAAACTCCTGTTTGTACTTCCCTTGTCCAGAGTGTATGGCAGATGAGCACAGGCCCGTGTAGAGAAGAGCTGCAGGTGGGGAGTACAGTCGAAGTCAAAGTGTCGCACATGGAGAGCCCTGGCTACTTTTGGTGCCAGCTGACGAGGGACATGCAAGGTTTTAGAACGCTAATGGGTGACATTCAGGACTACTGTAAAAACGCAGCCACTCCTTACCAGGGGCTCTCCCCAGCTTGTGTGGCCAAACGGACAGTCACTGGGAAGTGGGCCCGAGCTGTGGTTGATGGGGCACCATCTGCAGAGCAGGTCAGAGTGACATTTATAGATTATGGAGACAAAGAGACGGTGCCTGTGAAGAACATTTACTCCCCCAGGGAAGAGTTTCTGACAGTCAAAGCTCAGGCGTATCAGTGTAGCCTTTATAATTTAATTCAGCCGAGCGGCCCAGACCCCTTGACTTGGGATGAAGAAGCCATACAAACTTTCAGCAAATTTATAGATAATGCGTGGGAAGGCAATCTCGAATTAAAATGTACAGTGTTTGCCTTGGCATCCATACACGATGTGGAGTGCTTTCACGTCGTGGATTTGCTCACCCCTTTCCAGAGTGCTTGCCATACATTGGTAGAACAGGGACTGGCAAAACCAGTCAACCTCCAGAAGCCTCTGGAACCTTCTGTCCGGCTCCATTCTTACTACTACTCTACCCACGATGTGAAAATTGGCAGCGAAGAATCCGTATACATAACTCACGTCGACGACCCTTGGACATTTTACTGCCAACTGGCAAGAAACGCCAAGATTTTAGAGCAGTTGTCATGTCAGATTGCACAGTTACGTAAAGCATTGCTCCACTTGGAAGCGGCTTCCTTGGACCGTGGCACTTTGTGCCTGGCCAAATATATAGATGACAACTGGTACAGGGGAATAGTGATGGAAAAAGAGTCAAGTAAAATTTTCTTTGTTGATTTTGGGAATGTTTACACAGTAGCAATGGATGATCTGATTCCCATACCCAGGGATGCATATGAGGTCTTACTGCTGCCCATGCAAGCTGTGAAGTGTTCGTTGTCTGATATCCCTGATCATATACCAGAAGAAGTCACCACATGGTTTCAGGACACGGTTTTAGATAAGTCACTGAAGGCATTGGTGGTAGCGAAAGATTCAGATGGGAGGCTCATTATCGAACTATATGATGGCAGTGTTCAAATTAATGCCACCCTCAATGAGAAGTTGGGGCTACTTGGCTACAAAGGCCGGGCCAGACAAAAGGAAGACACCCGTCTCTTTGTAACACCAACCCTGAAAGAAATAGGTGAAAGCAGGAACCTGCCACCTGCAGAGTGTTTACGGAGACCGGTGGAGGACAGGCTACACAGCAGCGAGTTTGCGGGAGATCCCCACACACCAACCAGCTCAGAATGCAGAGAACTCATGACTTTGCAAAGTTCAACCAAGACAAATTGTGTCTCAAAATACCAGGACACTGTGGGTCACCAGAGTCACCTGGTGTCTCCGTTAACAAAAGAAATAAAGGACGGAGTGTTTGCCAAGTCACCTTTGAAGGCAAAAGTAGAAACCGTCGTCTCCTTGGAGAAAAACCCCAGAGAATGTAATAAAGATCTGCCTCTCAAATTTTCCGAGTTCCCTCGGAAGACTATCATGCCTGGCTTTAAAACAACCGTGTACGTTTCTCACATAAATGACCTTTCAGACTTTTACGTTCAGCTACTGGAAGATGAAGCTGTCATCCATCACCTGTCAGAGAGCTTGAACGACACGAGGAGCCCCCCTGACTACTATGCAGGTTCACCTTTGCAACCAGGAGATGTGATCTGCGCCATGTTCCCGGAAGACAATTTATGGTATCGGGCTGTGGTCCTGGAACACCAACCGAAGGACCTTTTCTCCGTACATTTCATCGATTATGGCAATGTTTCTGTGGTTGGTGGTAACAAAATAAGGAGGCTAGACCTGATGCATGCAATATTGCCAGGACTGTGCATTCATTGCTCCTTAAAGGCACCTTGGGCTCCAGAGATGACAAACCAGAAGGAAATGATGCGTTACTTTTCCAAAAGGACAGATGGGGTGCAAGTCAAATGCGAATTTGTTCACTTTCAAGGAAGGTGGGAAGTTATCCTTGCAGATGAATATGGGATCATAGCAGAGCATATGATTAGCAGGTATGGTTTCAGCGAAAAATCTGAAAAACTTTCTGCCCAAGTCAAGAAAGACGCCCTTCAAATGTCTGTTGACAAACCAGACATTGATACGTCAGTCTTCCTTAACTGGTACGATCCAGGGATGAAGGTGGTAAGAGCTTATGCCTCGGTGATAGATGGGCCTGAGTACTTCTGGTGTCAGTTTGCCAATACTGAGAAGCTCCAGTTCTTAGAATTAGAGGTGCAGACTGCTGGGCATCTGTTGGCAGCGTGGGGAAATTGTATCACCGACCCTCATGTTGGTGATCCGTGCATAGTGAGGTACAGAGAGGATGGGCAGTATTACAGGGCCCTGGTCACTAACATTTGCGAAGATGACCTCGTCTCCGTCAGGCTCGTGGACTTTGGAAACACTGAAGAATGTGTGGATCCCAAAGCAGTCTGGACTCTACCTTCTGAACTCCTGTTGGTTCCCATGCAAGCCTTTCCCTGCTGCCTCTCGGGATTCAATGTTTCCGAAGGAGCGTGTTCTCCTGAGGGCAATGACTATTTTTTCGAAATAGTTACCGAAGATGTCTTAGAGATAACCATACTGGACATCAAAACGGATGTCTGTGGCATTCCTTTAGCAATTGTCGATTTAAGGAGCAAGGGTGAAAGTATTAATGAAAAAATGAAGAAATATTCCAAGATGGGTATTATCAGCAGTGACTTAGCCCGTGACAAAAGTCTGGAGACAAAGGGAGTACCGGGGTGCCTCCATCCTGATGTTGGACCTCAGACACAAAGCCGTAGAACTGGACAGCAGAAAGCCTTCTATTCAGCACCTCAGGCAGATGAGCTCTCCGAAAAGCCAGAAAAAGCCTTAAACATGACGGAAGCCACCTCCTGTAAGGCCCATGACCAGGAAACGAAGAAGAAGCTTTTTGAAACTTTTGACAGCCCCCACAAAGGCACCGTTGGTCCTGGGGTGCTGGATGGCAAAGCAGAGTGTTATGTAGTGGACAAAGCAAAGTTTGATAAATACTTAAATCCAGGTCACAGCAAACTACTGCCACATGCTTGTGAAGCCAGGGCACTATTGGAACGGAATTTACTTGAGCTGCCACTTTGTCCAGAGGGCACATCCAAGACATTCTTAGAACTAGAATCCGAGTTAGAGCTTGCTCTAGTTGGGAAGGGAGAGAAGGAACTCGCTGTCTTACCACCGATGGTCCCACTGACTCCTTGCTGCGAGAGAACCCTCCTCTTGGAACCGTGTCCACAGCCCCTCCTCTCCAGCGTGGAGGCCGAGAAACAGCCAGAACTGGAACTGCCCACAGACCAGCCCTCCCTCGAGGGCAGAATGGCCCCTTTACCTTTAAAATTGTGTCAGAAAACCCAAGAATCTGTGTGTTCTGAGGACACCAGAAAGCCAAGTTGTGTAGATGGTTTTGATGAGCCCCTTGGGATCCCACACCAACTACTGGGGCCGAATCGCAGTCCCCAAACACAGATGGAGAGGAATGTCTTCAAAAGTGAAGTGACCGACTGTAAGAAGAAGGGCGGCCTGCCATCGCTGACTTCACTGACACCTCTGTCCCCGGAGAAGGAGCTCAGAGAGGGAAGAAAGCCCAGCCACACTTTCCCAGCTCATGCCTTAGGTCAGTGGAGTTTCTTTGTTTTGTTATTTTTAGTTAAAAGTTCATTATAATGCTTCTCAAAATGTTGAAGGAGAAGAATCTTCGATGGGGTTGTTTTTCATGCAGGGTAGGGGGACTTTTTCTTTTTTTGTAATGTTGATGAGAAATAAAACATGGGAGATGACCCAGATCTGGGTTCTATGAAGGGTATTTGAAAGGTGGGGGAAAGCACTTCTGAAAGCAGTGAGAAATACTCTCTACACAGCCTTATTCATTTAGTGCTTAAAAGTAGAATACTTCAAATCCTTAAATCTCCACAGGCAATCCCCTTGGAAATATAAATAAGTCAGATTTTAAATATATCTGCTTTCAAATGGGAAGATTACTGTTTTGGTTCATCAAAAAAAAAAAAAAAAAGGTTCCTTTGGCAAGCACTGTTTGGGCATGGATTTAAGATAAGGGTCATTTTAGCATTGAATTGTTTCATTTAGAAACTTTTAAAAAGAGGTGTAGGGGAGACTGTTAGTACACACAAGTTGATAGCTTGGAGGCCATCACCATTAACATAAGAGGGCTAAGTCAAATAGTATGTCTGTGAAATCATAGAAAACAATTTCTCTTTTTTTGCTTTTTATTTAAAGGTTTTTTGTTAACTTTTATTTTATTTTATTGGGGGCTCTTACAGCTCTTATCACAATCCATACATGCATCCATTTTGTCAAGTACATCTTTACATATGTTGCCATCATCTTTTAAAAAACATTTTATTTCTACCTGAGTCCCTGGCATCAAGCTTCTCATTTTCCTCTTCCCTCTAGAATAGAAAAAACATTATTAAACAAAAATCACAATATGAAGGTATGATCCCGACATATCCTCCTAGGTCCCAACGCTTTGGATGGACGGCAGTCTCACTGACTCTTCCCCCAAAGACTCCCATGCTGTGTGATTTACCCTCTGGTTGACATCCTTGAGGGGCTCAAAGCTTCTTCCTTTTACATGTGCTTTGAGTTGGGGGAACACAAACAGGTCTGTGGAGACATGATTAGCGTAGAGGGGATAAGGTGTCCCCATGAAGTTTTCCAGGGACAGCCTTTGCTGTCCTCAAAGATTGAGCGGGCAGGTGCATGGTAATGGGAAAGTTCACAAACAGTGGTCCTGACCTTTTCCTCACGAACCCAATTTTCTTAGAACTTCTTCTGAATAGCACATGTGATTCTCCTGTGTCCTTGCGGAACGTGATGACTCACTTATAGTCCAACCCCCAACTCCTGGGGGGCAGCTTTGCCCTGGCCTCCAGGCTATTACGGGTCAGGATTGATCCATTGGCCACATCCAGTCCTGGCGCCATACTGTAAATGTATTTAATATCACCTTGGCTTTCGATGCCTCGGTCTCACTGTCACATTCTAATAATGAGTTCTGACTTTGCCTGAGGCTCTCGTCAGATGTTTCATGGTAGGAGTGGCGGTTGTAGTGCCGCATCAGCAGTATCCGTGATTGTCAGTGTGAGAAATGGGGTCCACTAGGATGGTGGTGTTTTTATGGGAAAGCAGCAAGGGACTTGGGGGGGGGGGGGGGGCACTGGAAGAATTGAAACAAAACCAGGGAAAAAGAACCTCTTTACACAAGGAATACGAGGGGCAGGTGGGAAATGTGCTTTGCTTGTGTCACTGGCATCAACGAACTCAGGGTTTTGAATCGAGTCTCCCCTTGGTTCTATCCAGCAACTCAACCGGAGAACACCTATACACTGAAGGGATTCACTGTTGGGTCCAAATGTGTCGTGTGGTCCAGTCTCAGACACACATGGTCTATGTGTGAGATCATGGCGATAACTGAGGAAGGCACCAGGGTAAGTGAAATGGAAGTACTTTATTTCAAGACATACTTGCAGACGGTTAAGAAAATTTTTAATCAACTGGGAGGGGCAGGAGAATGCAGTTGAACAGATGTTTGCCTGATCAACCCCACTGGGCACTTGACACAGTGCCAAAATCTATGTGAAAAGTCCACCTGTAAGCACCCGAGCAAGAAGGCCTCCGGGACTCTTCACTCCTTTCCCTCCTGATATCAGTCGCCAAGACCCAGTCACTTCTTAGATCTCCGTGGAAAAGAAGCCCCTTTTTATCCCTGCCTGGCTGAGGCCTCATTTCCCCGAAAACCAGAATTACCAGGCATGTTCCTTGAATTATAGACCCCTGGGCCTTAGTCTAATGGCTGATGTAGCATGTCTGAGAGTAGGATCCAGGGATGTGCATTTCAAAAAAAAAATTAATTATCCTTTTTGAAAAATTGATCATTTTATTGGGGGTGGGCACTTAGAGGTATTTTAACAATCCACAAGTCAATTACATCTAGCAAACCTGTACAGATTCTGCTACTATCCCTTTCAAAACATTTTCTGTCTACTCGAGCTTCTTGATACCAGCTCCTCTTTCTTCCCTCCCTCTCTCACCCTACCATCCTCGTGAACCCTTAATAAATTCTATATTATTTCATATTTTACACTGTCCAATATACCCCTTCACCCACAGTTCTGTTATTTGTCCCACTCGAGGGGGTCAGACATCTGTCATTGCTATCAGTTCCCCACCCCTCCCTTCTCTAGCCAGATGGAATCCTTACTCCCATTACTGTTTCTGTGGGGTTTACCTATCCTGGATTCCGCATGTCAAAAGCTATTATTTGTACCAATTTACATACACCAGACTAGTGGGATTTGTGTGGTCGAACTGGGCCATGATAGGGAGGAATCATTAAAGAACCAGAGGAATTTTGTGTGTTTACTCAGTGCCATACTGCACCCTGGATGAGACTCTGATTCCACGTATCCCTTCAGTGAGGGAGTTTCCAATTATCAACAGATGGACTTAGAGTCTCCACTCTGACCCCTTTCCCTCACCATGATCTTCTGAAAACCTAACCCCATCAAAGGAAGGTGCATTTTTAATGTCACTTTTTTTTTATGCCCCACGGCTGAGAACCTCGGGTCCACCATATAAAAACAACTCGAAGTGTATGAACATGATGATCAAGTAGAACCTGTAGGGTAGCGCTTCCAGTACCTCTCCCATCTTTTCAATGTCTTCTGTTGTATTTGAACTTTATGGGAGATGGATGGTCACACCGCCTCGGTTTCTTTCATATGTCTACACACACCATTTTGTTTGCTTGCTTCAGTGTTTTTAAGCAGCTCCATCTGCCACTCTATCCATACACGAGCTAACTTCCACTTATCTTTAAAGCTTTGTCCAGATAGCAGTCACTGCTGTTATGTCCTAAGCTTCCCATCTCCACCTGCCGCCAAACGAACTTTATAATTATAACACATTTTACCTCCTCGGCAGAAGTCTGTACTTCCTACCTTGTATATGATCTGCTTTGAGGTCTGTCAATCCACTAGATTTTGAACTTCTTGAGGTAAGATCTAAGGTAAGAGCTTCACCTGTGATCACCAGGTGCAGCTACTGTCTCTCTGCACATGTTCAACTGATGTACTACTGAGGTACCACACAGATAAAACATAAGGTTGGACTTTAATAAAATCTTTTAAAAGCACAAGCGAGGAATATCAGAACAGTGGAAGATAATGTGGGAAGCCTCCTTGTATTTCACTTCAAACAGGATTGTTGGTGGCATGTCAATCAGGGACAGTTTGGGGGACCTGCCCATGTTTATAAAGTGTTTTGTTTCTCTGGAAGGTTTTGAACCTTTCGAATGGTCTGGAAGAGACAGTGGATCCCGAGAATGTCTGGAATGGAATCCCTAACATGGCCAAGAGCCCATCTGAGGTACGCCACCACCGTGCACCCCATAATTAATGAGAGCATCACCCTACGTACTGGAATCTCAGAGTCCTTGTGGTAGGGAGAATAGAGATGCAAGATTATCCTGTGACAGCAATTCAAAAGAGCAATTTCCAAAAAAAATCAAGGGTTTCTGGATGTTAGAGAAAATGAAGGATTATTGTTTGGTTACTTGACTTTCACCTTGGGATTTAAAAAATAAAAATTGTCGAGCATCAAAAATAAATTCTTGATGCAGAAAACTTGGGAAATATGACATAGTTAAGGGGTAGAAAGCAACAGTCACATGTAATGTGCACACACACACAGGGTTAACAAGTGTTTTTATTTCACGTGTTTACATTTTGTACGGCATGTAACTGTAACATCTATAGTTTAGCCCGTGGCTGCTAACGGACCTGGGATCTGCTTCTGTAAGGGTTACACCCAAGAAACCCTTTGAGGCAGCTCTCTTGTGCCACACGGGGTCGCTCTGAGTTAAAAGCAGCTTAGTGACATGCAGTGAAGTCTTTTTTTTTTCTTTTTTTGGGGGGTGGGGGGCATCACTGTCCTCAGGTGGTGGGAGTAGGAGGCCCAGCCTTTGCTCCGTGGAGCTGCAATCGAACCTCCATCCCAGTGGGCCGCAGTCCTGCGCAAACCACTACGCCACCGGGGCTCAGCCGCAGTGAAGTCTTCAGTATTTGATCATAATTGATTTAATTCAACATATATTTGAAACGATTGTTTTTTTTCATTTAAAACCACCACAATGAGTAATTTTTCATGTCATTATTTCACCTGCTTGGAAATTACTGGACTTTTATTTTTAATAAATTTGTCTGATGGTCTACTGCCCTGTCTTCTCAAGTATTGCACCTGTTGATGGCTTTTACCCCTCAGGAATGATAACTTTTCCTGGTTCTTTGTACTCTGTGTAATGTTTTATCCGGAATGTTGCAAATAATATGAGTCAGGGTTCTGTTAAAATCCTGGGGAACATCATTGAGATGTTCTTCTACCAGGCCGTCATCCCTGTTAGACTGGTCCTACAGGTTCTATCGCTTCTTAGGGCTGATGGCTCCCATGTCAGTTTAGTTTTCAAAACATTCACCACATTGATGGAAGTTCTCTCATCCACGAGCCATTCAGATTATTACAACTCTGCGACTTGGCAGTGATGTATATTGTTGTTCAGTTATTAGTCTCTGTGATGCTTCCTTGATTGTGTTCTGCATTTATGCACAGCTCAGGTCTTGGGGCTGCTGACCAAAATATTTGAGGTTCGAGTCTACCCAGAGTAAGGTGACCAGATGTCCCACTTTTTAACAATTTAATAATGTCCAATGGCATTTTAAAATTAAAATAAACATATTACAATACTATTTTTGCATTCTATGCAAATTTTTGTTGCTCCATGTAGAATAAATTTTTAATCAAGGACCCCCCCCTTCCCACCCCACCCCACCCACACCTGGTCAATGGTGTCCTGCTTAAAATCTGGTCATTTTAGCCCAGAAGCATTTTGGCAGAAAGACCTGCTCTCTGCGTTCTCCAGTCCACTCGCTACTCAAGCCCTGTGGTGCGGAGTCCTGCTCTGACACCCATGGGGGAGCCCAAATTAGACAGAGCTGACTTGATGGAATGTAGTGGTGGTATTGTCTTTCATGTGAGGGACCTTCAAAAGAGTGTGGGGAAATGCTCTGTAAAGACATTGGCGTTTTCCACACATTTTTTGAAGCCCTTTTCATAATGTGTGGCTCATCCCACATAATATGATTAAACAGCGCCCCCTGGTCAGGAACTTGAGGGTTAAAATGGGATAAATGAAGGTGGGCCGGTGGGGGACATTCCAGAGAAAGTCATTGAGCTGTGGAAACTGTGTAATATGATTCTTAACCACAGAGTCAGAGCATCATAATTTGACTTGGAATATATTTTTCTTGTTGACCCCCTTGCGCCCCCTCTCCCCTGAATCACTCATGGTCCTTTCCACTTTTAATTGTTTTGCACCTGTGGCAGGGAATTGAGAATCACACAAATGTTTATTTTGTTAGGCGGTGTTCCAGACAGGGGAGAAGCATCCTCACTTCACATCATCAGATGCGGCTGCAATGAAAGGTAACTTGTGTTTTTGAAACAAAACACCTGGACCTCTCAGAAGCTCCCTGTGTGCAATGATTGATTACCCTCCTTGGAAGGTGCGGGGAGTGCTGTAGGTAAAGATATGAAATGTTTTTATGATGATAACCAAGGAAGAGAATTCTCAAAACGTCATTGGAAGTTTGTGGAGGGAATTAACCTTGGGATGAAATAATGTCTCGGGTACCTATGTTAAGAGATTTCCTTTTTTTTCCTCAGAATCAATAAGGACAAAAGTTCAATTGATCTTAATATGTTAAATACACTCTTGGAATTTGTTTTTCCATTTTTAGTTTCTGCACATGATGTTGACCATGTAAGATGTTTCCAATTATTGCAGGGCATGCTGGTTCTTGATTGGAGTCACACGAGGGTGAAATCCCTGTTTGGTGGCTCCACTTTGGGGTGAAAAGTACACACAAACCGAAGAGTGAGAACCGTTTGGTTATCAGCCTTGTGGACAACATCCCAGTATGGGGAAATTTCTTTTGATATTAGGTCTGGGTTTTCTGTAGAAACAAAACCAGTGATACTTATATAAGAAAGACATTTAAATCTAGAAAATGTCCCACAAAGTCACAGATGCTGACTCCAGGCCTGGTTTCGATCCTAAGCTGGAAATCTGCCACTCTTGCAGCCACCCGCTGGGGTAGGCGGACAAACCGAGTCAGACCCCAGACCAGGACAGGCGGGTTGAGTTGATCCAATATTGGCAGGCTGCCGACAACCCCCAGGGTCAGCAGGTCACACATTGGGCCCCCTCTCCAAGTCCCCCCAAGCCAGAAGCAGGATCCAGGCCAGAGGAGAAAGAGAGCAAACTCCATAGCCTCTGTTTATGGACATGAAAGAGAACCCCACCCCCACCCCCCAAGGTCACCCTGTGACCTACACCTTATGGGAAGAACAAATTACTGTTGAGCCTGGCCCAGTCAAGGTGACCCAAAACCTAACTATCATACGATGTGAGGACCAAAATACATACTTTAAAAAAAAATCCATTGGAATAATTCACTGTAGTCATTGGAACATCCATCTGCTTCATCCCCAACCCCCTCTGCCATTCTCTTTAGGGATACAGAATGTGCTCTGGTCAAATTGGTGAATACATTATGTCATCAACATCTCCCTTCTCAACTCACACTTCATTTCTCAACTTTTAAAATCTTCTTGTAGAAAAGAGTTCAGGAAGTGATGCGGATGGAGTTGTGGGTCCCTAGATGTGGCCGACAGACAAGCTGCTCTTTGGCAAGTGCCATCCAACCAGGAGCAACAAGAGAATTTGGGGACAGTGTGAGCAAGTCTCCACAAGAAGCTGTCATCTGGGGAACTTTGCCGTGTGCATACAGCAAGATAGGTCCCACCCGGGTTTGTAGCGTCTTGACCTCATGGGCAGGTCTGGGACAGTGCCTCTCCTTTATTTGCTTTGTAGGTCTCCTCTTCTGCAGAACAATGTGTTAACGCTTCTATTTACATTTCAAAAACGTATTTAGCTATCTTTTGGTCATCCTGTTTAGAATAGAAAAACATAGCTTATGGCCAGTATTCCATGCTACTTAGTTAGCTAGCTAACTTCATGGGGAGAAACTTACTGCAGAATTTTTTTGTTGTGTTTTTAAAGCTTGGACTCATCTGTCTAAATAAATATGCAACTACAACCTGTTAGAATGTATGTTTCTTGTGTGAAGATTTAAATAAAAAGTTTCTCCTTCAAAGCGTGGTGGTGTCATTTCATTATAAAAAAAGGTTCAATTCTTGAATATGTGTCTACCTAGCCCTTCCCGTGTAATTGGGGAAAGCATGGAAATATGTGAGCCCTAATGTCTTTAACTCTCAGTTGGCCCCTTAAACATAAGGTTTTATTTGATCCTCACCATGAAGTAGCTTATCGACCATATAGTAATACTTCATCTCATGTACTTGGGGCATGCTGTCAGGAGAAGAACGTCATGCTTGATAGAGGGACTGAAAAACAGGAGGCCCATCAACAAGATGGATTCACACAGCGGCTGCAACAATGGGCTCAAATATAAGAACAATTGTGGGGACCAGGCAGTGTTTCGCTCTGCTATGCATAGATAGGGTCATGATGGGTCAGGACTGACTTACCATCCTTATTACCACCACCAAATTTTTATAGATGAGAAACACTTTCCTCAGGTCAAATAGCCACTGAGGCTCAGCCTCTTGGTGAAACCCAAGAATTTAAACTTTTAAAATTTTGGGGGCTGATCCCCGGTGATGTAGTGTTTGTGCACGGGACGGCGGCCTACTGGGATGGAGGTTCAGTTCCAGCTCACAGGAGCAAACGCTGGGCCTCTTACTCCCACCACCAGTGGGCAGTGATGCCTAAAAAAATTTTTTTTTAATTTTTTTTATTTTAAACATGGGGTTGTGTAGCTTGTAGCTTCTACAGATCCTGGCTTTTGGAAGCAGAGTCTGGCTATATGCTGCTTACGAGATATGTGCAGCAAGGGGTTTATGAAGCATTGTAAGACCCTGAAGTTTGATGGGAGTGGTGGGAATAATATGGGCATAAATACATGTACCGTATGTACTTGAATATAAGCTGATCCGAATATCATCAAAGGCGCCTAATTTTACCACAAAAACTGTATTTAGAGAAGTGCTGAGCACTGCTACAGATAAAGAGCCCACAACATGGAATCCAGGATAGATGGAGCCTTCAGGACCAACGATGAGAGTAGAGAGAACTAGTAGGATGTGGGGGAGAGGGGAAATCTATCACAAAGATCAATCTAGAATCTGCCCCAGGGGGACAAACAGCAGAAAAGTGGGTGAGGCGTGGTGGAGGACAATGTAAGGTAAGGAAATAATCTATAACTTATCAAGGGTTCATGAGGGAGAGTGGGCAGGGAGGATAGGGGTAAAATATGAGTAGCTGATATCAGGGGCCCCAGTGGGAAGAGAATGCTTTGAAAATGATTATGGTGGGCATGTGTGCAATGTGCTTGACACACTGGATGAATGTATGGATTGGAATAAGATGTAAGAGCCCTCAATTTTTTTTAATGTGCTGAAAAACAGCTTATACATGAATATATATGGTAAGCGAAAGGAAACAGTTCTGAAATTAAAAAAAAACATTGAGGTAAGTGAAGGTATTGTTCATTCTTGGGAAAATGAATTCCTGTAAGAAATAGCTGTGACCAGAAGAAAAAGCTAACCAATATGTGTTAAGGTCAAATCATACTCACTTAGACCCATGGCTATCTAGTCGAGGGTAGAACTATCTGTGGATTTCTGATGTTTACGTAACTCTTCATGGGACTAGAAGGCCTCATCCTTCTCCTGAGGAGCAGCTGGTGGGTTTAAACTCCTGACCTTATGGCTAGTAGCCCTAATGCATAACCCATTGTGCCACCAGGCTAAGGGACCTTAATACTACTCCCTATTAAAAAATTTGGATGCTGCTGAGCCCCAGTGGCGGAGTGGTTGTGTGCAGAACTGCGGCCCACTGGGTTGGAGGTTCAAATCCAGCAGCAAGGCTGGGCCTCCTACTCCCACCACCAGAGGGCAGTGATGCCCCAAAAACAAAAAAAAAAATCCCAGTTTTGGGCTGAGCCCCGGTGGCGCAGTGGTTGTGCGCGGGACTGTGGCCCACTGGGACGGAGGTTCAATTCCAGCAGTGGGGCTGGGCCTCCTATTCCCACCACCGGAGAGCAGTGATGCCCAAAAACCAAAAAAAAAAAAAAAAAAATCTGGATGCTTAAAGAAGTCACATTTTCAACATGATTTTATACCTTAGAATACCTGAGATGCCAACTCAGAATGGATAAAAGGATACATATATAATAGTTAACCACATTTACTTAGTAGATACTGATTATTCATGGGTCAGACCTACTGCTATTGAGTTGATTCTCACAGTATGGGTCAATGTTTATGGAAGCGAACTGCCTCGCTTTCTCCCACAGACTGGTTATCTTTTGGTTGGCAGCCTACTGCATCAGCCCTTACATCACCAGGCTTCATTTCACAGATTGAATTATATTGAATTCAGAGGAACAAGGCTAAGTAATTCTTAGCCCCCAAATAATGAAGTGGCAACAATTTTTATCCCCTTGGTTGTGTAAGTGTAAATATCTTTGAACCTCCCTTTATTATCTTACTCTATTTCCACTACCACATAAAGACCTGTAAAGAATCCATTCAATACAATTAGAAAAGGAAGGCTTTGAATGTGCTTGTGAATGTGTTCTCTATCACTCTCTGTCATTGTTGAGGACATAACGAATCAATATTAAGTGTGATAACTGGCAGCCCTGGCCATCTTTTATAGTTGCTACACCAGTGACTCCACTCTTTAGTAAGTAATGTGCATCAAAAAGAAAGCTTTAGAATGATCACCTCTCTACCTTTAAGCGGCTGTCTTTGCCTTTCCTCAAATAGTCTTCCCTTTGCCCAATGACCATTGAATCTTTGCATTGAAACTTAGAATTACTAATCCTATGGAAACATAGAAGCTTTAATTTCAGTTTGATCTCATTTTTCTTGCCAGGACGAAAAGTCTGAGGGAAGTGCTGCCAACTAACACTTCTACCGAGAGCCATGCTGCACGAAAAACCTGCCTTTATTGCCTTTGCAGGAAGCTTCCATTGGCATAATACCCATTCAATATATGTTCCCATTAAAATATAACATGTAAAGCAATTTTAATGTGATACTGAAAACTTGCATCTTAATAAAATGAAAAGTTAGACTTAATGATTTTTGAATGGTATATATTGTCTTTACAGTTAAAGGGGGAAAAATTACAGTAACTTGCTCAACTGGGATAGCCTAAATTTTAAATGTTTAGGAAAATATATTTAAAGTCACATCTATACACGTGTATATATATATATATATATATATATGACAGTCTTAAAACTTTAAGATAATTTTAAAACATGACATTTGAAAAGTCCTCTGAATTCTAGTTTCCAGTTGCTGTATCTTGTTGATTGGTTACGTTAATGTTGGTCCCGGGAATAAGATTTTCATGTTCCCCTTCAATCAAGTGGTCCCACCGGTTAAAATCTTTCTTAAGTCCTGTAAAATATAAATTTCCGTGAGCATGGCAATTTTTGAGAGCACTGTTCAGTTGAATGCCTCTTGGTGGCAGTAGATATTCACAGATTACCCAGACCTTCAGTGATTGCCCAGTTAAGGTGTCAGATGTCAACGTTCCTGGTTACATCTGAGCAGGGGATAAAACTCTCTGCTGTCAGCATCCCCTGAAGTCCACTCTAGGCTTCACATAAAGATTATTAGTATAAGCAAGTGAACTTGCACCCTATGATTTATAAACCCAAACCACACTCCCTGTAATGAGTTTATTCCAACTCCAGTATCCTACTGATCAGGGTATAGTTTCTCCTTTTGGTTTCTGAGGTTGTAAATCTTTACAAAGCCTCTTCTCTCTCCCTGAGAAAAGCAGGTGCTTTTGAACTGTTGACCATGCAGTTAGTAGCCCAACTTGAGAATCAGTACTCGGGCTCCTTTTTTTTTTTTCTGGAGGGGGCGCATCACTGCCTCTGATTGTTGTGGGTGCTACCCAGTGCTGCTCCTGAGAGCCGCCACTGGATTTCAACCGCCAAGCCCGCAGACCAAAGTCCCGCACTCAACCACTTACGCCACCAGGGCTCAGCCCTCAGGCTCCTTTAATGATATATATCTATAGTGTGCTGTGACTGTTACCATTAGGTGCCCTTTTGACTCCTAGTGAGTGTTCAGAGAAGCACTGCTCCACCGTAGGATAAGCAGTGGAATTCTAACTTCAAGGTCAGTGGTTCAAGTCCATCAACCACACCTCTGGAAAGAGATGAGTCTTGGAAATCCTATTTTGTGAGGTCCTGATGAGTCGGAATCTACTAGTCAGTGGGTCATCTCTATGGAAGCAGATTGTTAGGTCCTGCCCCATTGGAGCTCGTGGGAGTGCTCAGGCCTCCCACCTCCTGGCTGGCAGTCAAGGGTGAACCATTGCGCCAGCCAGACTCCTTATAAAGTCGTGCAAAAGAATATCTCAAAGTTGTCAAACTGATGGACAAAAGTGGAGACCGCTGAAATCAGGACAGACTGCATGAAGATAGGCAGTTTGGCCCTGAGTACCATCTGAGAGTCTTACCTAAATGTTTTTGTAAGAATGCTAGGGAGGCATTGTTGTTAAGATCGATAGCGACACGTGAATCTATATCTCCCTTTAATGTAAGCATTTTCCCCATGACGTTGCCAGAGACAAAAGTGAAGTCATCAAAATTCTGGTGGACCGAGCCCCTAGAAGAGAAATGAGATGTTTACAAAATCTTTTTGCAATGATTTATTGGCATAGCAAGGTGGCAGCACAGATTCTGGCCTGGATGAACTTAACTGAAGACTTATAAGTCTTCAAAAGTTGTGGATTTGATCAAACTAGATGTTAGTTCAGGGTCATAGCTTGCTCAATTAGCATACATTCATTTCTAGCTTGCATTAAGCTGAAACACCTCTCATCTGAAGAGATGGGATGTGTGAAGGGACCCTGGGGGCAGAGCTGAAGCCTCACCACTGTCACTTACTCGGGGTCTACAGGAAGCCAGACAAATCAATCCCTTTGGACTGCAGTCTTGAATTTAACATAGTTTGAAACCAAATAAACCACCAACAAAACTTAGGAGGCAGGGGGAGAAGAACCCCACAAAACCTAACCCACTGACAGCTAATCAATTCCAAGTCATGAAATGAAAACAAAACAAAACAAAAAAAGAAAGGTCACTGCTCTCAAGTCAATTCCAGCTCCCGGCAACCTCTAGGACAGCAGGGTAGAAATGTCCCTGTTAGGTTCCCAAGACTACACATCTTCATGAGAGTAGAAACCCTCATCTAGGTTCCCAAGACTACACACCTTCATGAGAGTCGGAACCCTCATCTTTCTCCTGCAGAGCTGCTGGTGGTTTTGAAGTGCTGACCTACAGGTTAGAAGCCCAAAGCCTCACCCACTACACCACCAGGTGGTCTTTTAAGCATCATTTAAATTGTAAGCACCTTATACACATCACTCACACTGCTCTCTAAATTCACTATCAACAACCCAACACTGGCATTTTTAAGGGTTCTTTTTTTTGCCTGTTTCCTTGACACTGCACCTTCCATCAAGATACTCTGCTTGTCACTGGATCTTCATTCTCTCCCTTCAGCCAAAGGCAGACATTCCACACAATTTTATCCTCAGAGCAATCTTGCAATGTCATCTACCCCAAAGGTTTCATGTCTGGCAACATAGCAAATCTGAACATCTCCATTCTAGGGCTAGATACTTCTATTAGATTTTCTGGTCTCAAGCTCAGAAACCCAAATGTTAAAACACTATTTCCCTAGCTCTACCAAATACAACACCACCACCACCCCCTTTATTTTTCTGCTTGTTATAAGCAACTCACTATTGTATTAGTCACCAAAGTTCAAAACAGAGTCAGTCACCTGACACCCTTTCTCTTCCCCACATTCCAATCAAAACTTGTATCAATAAAGCCCATTGACTGTGGAGAGGAAGGCTCAGATTCCAAAGATAGCCTTGGATGTGGCATACAGTTTTTGGGTCTTTGAAAAGGGCTGCTTCAGGAGACCAGTGAGGGTTCTGGGTGCTAGAAGGCAGGAGTCAAAGGAGTGAATGCATGCAGGAATGTGAAGTATTAGAAAGTTGTTACCATTTCGTGGGAAGAAACAGTTAAAGAGCCAACCAAGAAAGTAGTGGAAACATGAGCTCTGAATTCTTTGTGTTTGAGAATCTAATGGGCTTGCACATACAAACAGGATCAATGAAAGCCTTTATCTGAAATGTCCTTGACCAGTGTTTCTCAATCTTCCTAATGCTGCGACCCTTTAATACAGTTCCTTATGTTGTGGTGATCCTCCAACCATAAAATTATTTTCGTTGCTTCTTCTTATTTGTAATTTTACTATTGCTATGGATCAGGTGACCCCTGTGAAAAGGTTGTTTAACCCCAAAAGGGTCGCGACCCACAGATTGAAAACCACTGCTCTAGACCACTCGTTACCATCTATCTACTCTCTCCATCCAGTGCTAGCCTCATCTCTTCCAAGAAGCCTGGCCATTAACATTGTTGGCATGGCCCCTCCATTCTCTGACCCCATTTTGTGACTGGCCTCAGCTTGATGTCTTTCTGTTTTGCTGTCCCTTTGCCCCAATTTTGAATCAACTAGATTTCAAAACAAGGAGGAATGAACGTGAGCTGTGTTTTTTTCAAATCTCACTGTGGGATTCAAACGCCAAAGAGATCGTTTTCATGTCATAGATATAGGCACATGACTGACACTCAAGGGACTCATCTCCCCCCACCCATTTAGCATGTGAGAATAATTTCACATCTCAATTATCAATATTTCCCTTTAAAGAATTCCTACTCTAGGCTACTGATGGAATTAATTGTTTCCTCCCCTTACAAGCCAAAAAAAAAAAGTTTTGACAAGTTCTTATAATTAGACAAAAGTAACAGGCATCCTAAGGCAAAGTTTTAATTAACTGTATGTCTTCTATTTACATTAACACTACTCAAAACATTTTCATTTTCTGAAAAGTCTAAATTCCCTCAAAAACCGAGTGATCTATCATTTTCCTCTATTGAAAGCCTAAATGGTTGATCTTACAAGGCCTATCGCATCTACCAAATGACATCTGTTTATGTTTACCCAAGTTTAAAATGTCTGTCCCTGTGATGATGAAAACCGTCATTTGCTCATACTTACTTGATGGTAATCATTTTTCTTTCTCTATCAGGTAAGAATAGTTTTTTCATTTTTGTGATACTCGCGGGAGATTGGAATTTTTCAGAGTTGATTAAAAAGAGGGGCTGAGGAATTTTAGAGTACACTTCATCACCCAGTGGATACATCCAGGCATCCAAGGCAATACCGCATCTGTAGACGTTTTTTGGCAAAGAGAAAAGAAAGCTGGTTAAACAGTGACCAACACGCACACACACCAAGACCAAGCCCCGTCACTTTGAGCAGACTCCACCTCCTACAGATCAAACAGGACAGAGTCGGATGGATCCGGAATGTTCCAGGAAACAGATTGACACATCTTTCTCTGGCAGCCCTCTTACCATGCTGCGACAGGGGATTCTGCTCCGGTTACAGATATAGATGATACCAATTTATTAGGGGTTGTCTCATTGGATTTTAAAAGCCATAGCCCCTGGGTGTGTAGAAAGGGGATATGACTAGCTTGAAAAAACAGCAGACTGGCATTATATAATATTTTCTTTAGGAGGCATTTAGAACATAAACCTGTTCTCACTGAGTCATTATTACTATGGCAACCTGCATTATAGAACAGAACTACTCCCTAGGGCTTTCTAGGCTTAGGGTCAGTGGAAAAGAGGAAGACGCTCCCCAAGAAGGCGCGGCCCAGCGGCCTCCAGCATAACGACAATTGTGAGCATGGCGCAGGGCCAAGGGGTGTTTGTCTGCGGGGCACAGATTTGCTGTGGGTGGAAATCCGCTGCGATGATGCCACCACCACCACCACCCATCTTCATACAAGGAGGTGTTCCGCTTGAGAAAGGGTGCAGCGACCCAAGAGAGCAGGGTGAGCAGATCCCAGAAAAGTAAGTTTACCCTTGGCTTCCTGACCTGTTGGACCCTTGGAATTCATATGCCAAATGATAGAAAAAGGTTCCCTTCTATAGAAATTTAAGATTTTACGAAAGGTGAGGGGACATTTCACCAATGATCCTGCCCACTGACTACAGGGTGGGCTCAACATGATGCCAGCAGCCTAGAAGAAGTTGACTAAAGACAAAAAATATATATATTCCTGTAATTTAGGAGACTGGGCTGAGCCCTGGTGGCATAGTGGTTGTGTGCAGGACTGCAGCCCACAGGGTTGATGGTTCAAATCCAGCAGCAGCTCTCCAGGAGCAAGGCTGGGCTTCCTACTCCCACCAGGGCAGTGATGCTACACACACTCAAAGTTAGGAGATACATACACAAAGTTAGGAGATTGAGGTGTCTGGGCCCAATTCCTATGTAAATTTCAGAATCTACTATATAAAAATGTATATATAGAGTAAATTATTTACTATATAGTAAAGTACTTACTGTGTGGTAGAGCATATATAACACATATAATGTATAATATAGTATATAGTATAATGATCTATATAGTCTATAAATATAATAGTAATATATAGTAAAATATTTACTATATATGTAGTAAATTCCCAACCTATTGGTAAAGTCCTAGAAGTAAGATGGCAATATTATTATAATTATTGACTATTAGGAAAAAATCAAGATAAATATCAGAAAAAATATTAGACCTTATAAAAGATAAATGAGAATGAGGAGGAGGCGAATCCTTGCATGTGAAGCAGATAATTTCAGCCCATAAAGACAGTCTCCTTATGTAAAGTACTAGTGAAGGCAAAGAAAGAGACTGTCAAAACCATAATCCTTTCCCACTTAATATCTGATGATATACTATGTCTATGCCAGGGGGATTCAAGACATCTATGGAAGACTCATGTTATCTTTTCCTCTTGTTTTCTTACACATTTTTGAAGTCTCCCTCAGAGACCTCATGTGTATAATTACTCTTCCTTCTCTCTTCTGAGTCTCCCAAGACTTGACTCTTCTCTCACTTCTCAGTGAACGCACTCTCTTACCTGAATCGCTGATCTTCACTAAGACTCTGAATAACTGTAGCTCCACCAAAAGAATGTCCCATTATCGCTATTTTATTCTTAAGGATTGAGCCCTGTAGTAAAAAGCATAACATACATTCATAAATATATCACAGGGTGCTAAAAGAACAGATTAAATGCTTTTGCAATTCATGCACTTGTTATTTACTTCATGGGCATGCACGGAAAATGCATGTCTATGCATGTATGTGTGTGTGTTGAGAGCTTATAAAAATGCAGAAGTGAATGGAATCATTCCTCTAGCCACCCACACTTGAGACATCAACATCAATGCCAACTCTGGTATCTGGCAATCTCAGTTGGGGTATGCTCTGTCTCTGAGTAGTTACTTGGCACCTGTTCTGGGCCAGGCCCCTGTCCTGGCTTTTTGTTTTGGGGACATCACTGCCCTCCGGTGGTTGTGGGAGCTACCCAGTGCTGTTCCTGAGAGCCACCACTGGATTTGAACTGCCAAGCCCCCTGGCTGCAGTCCCGCACTCAACCACTTACGCCACCAGGGCTCAGCAACCCCTGTCCTGGCTTTTAATAATGAGTTGACAGTCTGCAGTAGAAGAAAGAGATCCGAATGCCACACACATACAATGTATATCTTAACTTAGTAACATCGGAAAGGCATGTAGGGTGACAACGCATGGAGAGAGGAGAGAATGGCCAGCAGAACAGGCCATCATCCTACACTCTAACTAAAGTACGTCTAGTTCTGTCTCTGTCAGACTTCCCTCCCAATTCCTCCTCCCAGACATTTCAGTTTATTTATTTCTTAGTGATAATCTAGCTATTTTGTTTAATTGTCTTCCACCCTCTCCCATGTTTTGTCCCAATCTTTTTTATAGATTTTTTCAAAATCAAGTTGAAAAACATTTAGACGTCTTATTGGGGATTAGTAGTAATATAGCAACATGTGTTGAATTAAATGTTAATTAATATGTTCATGTAAGATATATCAAGTTGAATCTATTGAAATAGTCACGTTGGTGAGCTAAAACCAATGAACTATTGTCAATGTCACACGTACAAGTTCCTCATGTTTTTATCTGTGCTTGCTGGTGTTCATAGCACTGCATCATGCTGTTCCTTGTATTACACACATAAAATAGACTCTAAGGAACTAGAGGGAAAAGGGAAACAGCCTTTACAAGGCTCACCTTCAGTTGTTTGAAGTCAAACTCTGAGTTGATGGCATTCTCCACTGGTTTTCCACGATTGATGTCAAGAATCAAATCAAGCGCTCGAGAGCATTCCTTCGATCTTTGCCGTACCTGAACATCATCAGGAGGAAGAGGACGCGACACAGTGAGAAGCGGATGCTCTTAATTTAAAGTTCATGTAGAGTTTGCATGTGGGGAGATCAATCAGCTGATGCTGACGTCCACCTTCAAAAGGGACTTGGACCCTCACTTTGGAGCTGGGTCCTCTGTCCCAATCCTGATAGACCTCAGATAACGTACCTAATCCTGCTGAGCTTCCATTATCGTTAACTAATGTTTTCCTCAAGGAATCGTAACTCACTGACACCAAGGCAATTTCAACTAAGGACCGAGTAGAAGTGTCCCTGCAGGTTTCTGGAGACTGTGCAGCTTGATGGGAGTAGAAAGTTTTGTCTTTCTCCCATGGAGGGGCTGGTGGTTTCAAACTGTTGATCTTGCAATTAGCAGTCCAATGACCCCCAGGCTTTCCCAATGAACTGTGGGTAAGATTCAATCTTACAACATAAATGAAGTACCCACCACCAGGATGAACACCAAAGTGGTAGTCAGTGGACTTTATTTCACTTAATCATCCCAATAATCCTCAGGACAGTTACTTCCTAGGTATTACTTTACAATGGCAAACTAAAGAGGCACAATGAGACTAACTACCATATTTTTCAGACCACAAGACACACCTGACCATAAGACACACCTACTTTTTAGAGCAGGAAAACAAGAAAAAAATATTCTTGACCAAATAGTACCAGTATACTAAAATGCCCTGGGGCACCACCCTTTGGATTTTAAGACGCACCCTCGCTTTCCCCCTACTTTGGGGGGGGAGGGGGAGAGAGTACATCCTATGGTCCAAGAAATATAGTAACTTGTTCAAAGAAGATACCCTCTCTCCTAAATGATGGGCCCAGGGTTCAGCCTGAGACACCTGAATACTGAGGGCTGTCCCAGGAAATCTCTCTGACAGGAAGACTTTTTAAACATTGTTTTGGTGGGCAGTCTTTAAAAAAAAAAAAAAGAAAAGAAAAAAATATTTTCTTTATTGGCCACCAGTCTGCCTCTCCTCTCATTGAAGTATACCTGGTCATTCCGTATAGCTGCATCGTCCTCATTGCTGTTTATGTTTCTAATATAGACCCAAGACTTGTTCCCTTTGGTGGCAGACTGGCCCTCAAAGTAGTATGTTGCCGATGCAGATTCATCTCTGTAAGACAAACAGAATCAGTTACTTAGGGACTATTTCTTTCCCATCCTCATCTCCTTGTTCCTCATCTGCATCCTTGACTCTGCTGCCCATTGATCTTTCTGACCTCCCTTCCTTCTTCTCTTTGTGTAAGTATGTTCCAAGATATGCCTAAAGGAGGCCTGGAGAGAAAAACAAAACAAAACAAAAAACCTTAATGCAATGGGTAATCCATTAAACATGTACTGTGATGGAAAGCACTACCGGTCATGTTGGAAGCTTAGCTTTAAATCTCAATCCCTCTGTGTGTTAAGGGTGAAACCCTTAGCCCATCATTTACCTCCTTTCCACCCATTTCCCACCTTTTCAAAATAGGGATGACAGTCACTAATAATACTGTGTTTACAAAACTAAGAGCCAACGTTATAGGAAGATACTCAGTACAGTACATGGCCCACAAATCTGCATGTCAGATTTGGCTTTCTATAAATTCTGAAATCTAATCCATTTTCCCTTTTTTCTCCCAGCTTCATATATTCACAGTCAACATGTCTGTCACAGTTCTGAATAAAACTTTCTGAAATGGAGCAGTTTGGACACACACAGTCCCTCTATTTGTCTGAAGACCCCAGATGCATTCCAGAGGACATACCTGTGTTCTACAACAGCAACTATGAGTCCGTGAGATGCCAGGTCATTACCAATAGCAGAATAAATGGTCCTTTAAAACAAAGAGAGGGCAGCATTCAACTACCAGCCAGGTCGATTGAGAAAATATGACCACCAGGATGGATGCATCACACAATTAGGACCTTGGAGAGGATCCCACACTGTAATAATGCCTTAGAGGAGTGAGGTGTTCAAAAAGGAGGGGGCTACTTTGACCCTGAGAGGAGATTCACAACATTGGAGACATTTCCTTTACCAAGGCTGGGGAGAGAAAGCTACTAACTAGTGACCAGAGGAAGGCCTTTAAGCAGCCTACAATTAATGTGACAAGCCTCAACTACAAAAAAACTCTGGTTCGAAATGTCAACAGTATCAAAGTTGTACCTTTGACAGCTCTCAGTTTCATCCTTAGTTCTGTCACTTACCAGTTATGACTTTAGATAATCACCATCTCATGGAGTCCTGCTGGTGCTGTCAAATAAATGCTGGATTGCTAACCTCACGGTCAGCAGTTAAACACACCAGCCCCTCCTCAAGACAAAGATGAAACTCTGTCTGCACCCATAAAGATTTAGTCTTGGAAACCCTATATATGGCCACTACAAGTTGAAAACTACTAGATGGCTGGGGTGGGTAGGAGTTAATTATGATATTTTCTGAGTTTTGTCTGCAGCTTTAAAATGGGGCTAATGAAGCCATTGGGTTATGATGGTGGCAAGGTTTTGATAAGCTAATGTCTGTAAGAGGGTCATGCAGTCTGGTGGTAAAGAGACTGGGGCCTACAGTGTCAACGTCTGGTTTCAACATCTAGTTCCTAGACCCATCTCTTATTAATGGGGTCGCTAGTCTGTTTGTCCTCAGCTCTGATTTTCTGTCTGTTAACGAATGCTACTGTAATATACTGGCACTTCACAACATTACAGTAAACAATCAAGTGACTTAATATCTATGTCTGAAACACATGAGCTGTCACTTAAGTGATTGGATCAGATGATAATTCAAAGCCAAGTTCTATGAAATGATTTTTATGAACTAATTCACTCTGCTGAAACCGAAAAGAACCTGCAGATAATGCAAATCATGAAAGTGGTGGCTGTGTTCCCATAAAACTTGATTTACAGAAACAGGCAGCAGGCTAGATTTGGCCCTTGGGCTATAACTTGACAATTACTGGTCTAATATAAGTCAAATAATGAGCAAGGTTACTACAAGTAAAGGGCTGAATACAATTCCTTATTATGAGTGATATCCAGCTTCTTCGCAGCAAAAGCCACCATTTATTTTCTGGAAGTCTTAGGATCCTCTCAGGGGAAAGAAAGGGGAGCAATAGGAGAAAGTGGAGGAGATGTGGTGGTGGTCATGGCAACATACCTCTTAGATAAGCTGCTTGCTGCAGAGAACATATTTGACTTAAGATCCAATTCAGCACTTGCTCCTCAAAACTGACTACCAATGTATAAAGTATTGAGCGTTGGTGGGGAGGAGAGAGCAGGGGAAGAGGGGAAGGGATGGAAAAGCCGATACTAGAGGCTTAAGGAAAAGGAGGACGATTGGAAAACGATAATAGAAATGGACATTTGAGGATGCTTGACACAGAATATTTACTTATGTATTGGGAAAAACGATGTATGAACCTCGAATAAAATGATTAAAAAAAAACTGACCACCACACAAGCTGAAGCCAAGCTTCCTGCGGGCTGCTCCCAGCTAAAGGCTATGTGTAGTGTTAATGCATGTCCATTTCGGCAAGATGCAGGATTCATGTGATGAGTGTCTTGGATTCAATATTCCCTTCATTCGTCTGGCCCAAACTTTGATAGAACTGGGCTACGGTCTAAGACCCTTCTTGCTCAGTCTTCTCCCTTCCAGGTATACAAGCTGGATCATGGTCCAAGTTATGGAGCCTGGTGGTGTGGTTACTGTGATGTGGGCTACAATCCACATGGCCAGCAGTACAAAACAACCAGTGGCAACTTGAGAGCAAGACTGGACTTCCCTACAAATGTGCTATCTTCATGATTCATAGGACATTATCTGGAGGTGACTGTTCCTGAGTGACAAAAATGGTAATTTCACATGGTCTTTCCCTAAAAATGTTCAGGTAGTATCTACTAGATGAACAAACTTCTCTATCAATGACAGTATCCTCCTCGATTAGAGTTTCATCTCCTTCAATATGTTTTCTCTACAGAAAGCAAAGGTAATAATAGTACCTACATTGTTGGTTTAGTGTGAGGATGAAATGATTTCTTATAAACAAGCCCTTAGCACACAGTAAGTTCCTCATCATTGGCAGTTATTTTTTACACTGCAGTTATTTTTCATGCTACAGTTGGTGCAGCAGTTTTGTGTTGGGCTGCAATCCACATGGTTGGCAGTTCAAAACCACCAGAAGCTTTGTGGGAGAAAGACTGGGATTTCTACTCTCATAAATGGTGACTGTCTCAGAAACCTACAGGAGGTCAGGACGAAGAGTCAGCACTGAGTCGATGGCAGTGAGTTTTTGAGTGTGATCTCGGTCTACAGGCCTTTTCTGCCTTCCCTGGCTCCCTGCCCTTTATCCTTCACCAGCATGTCTCTTACTAGTTATCCTTTCAATGTTCAACCAGTCATGGTGTCTGATTCTCAGAAGAACTGAAAAAGCATAAAGGATGATTTTGTGAATATGAATGCTATCATATAGAAGGACCATGAAAAATATCCACTGCCAGAGTGTCTATTTTGAATTAATCTGGCCCTAATATAGAGGGAGGTGATTCTCTGTCATGAAGCTAATCACCAGGAGCTGAAGGATGAGAATCAGCCACGTGTACTTTGACTGGATCATTAGACCAGTCAATTCTTGGGGATCCCCAACTCCTCTGGGATATACGTGTGTATGTGGGTGTGTGTGTGTGTTCGGGCATTGATCCCCCAAAATGACAATCATTCAGCTTCTCATATAATTACCTGAAGGCGCCGAGACCATGAGAAAAAACAACAAGGGGGTATTTTTCACCCGTCCTCAGAGGGGCATTCCACTTTGCTGGAGTTGTCACTGAACCTACGCAGCACGGGAGAGGACCATGAGTCTTTCCTCTGCCTTGAACATTGCTAGTCATTTTCACATATATCTGTATAGCACCAATACCTGACTCATAGAATGCATGTGTTTTTATAGTTAATAATGAATTTAATTTAATTTTTATTTTAATTAAACTATTATTTTTAAAAATTAATCATTTTACTGGAGGGCTCTTACAAATCATAAGACAACCTATCATTCAATCATATTAAGCACACTTGTACATATGTTGCCATCAGCATTTCCAAAACATTTTCTATCTACTTGAGCTGTTGGTATCAGCTCCTTGAATTTTTTCTTTTTTTAAAGTCTGTTACTTGATGCCCATCAACCCAAGATTCGAATCACTTGTTCTTCCCTCAGGCCATACTCCCTGCCATTGAGCCCATCCCACTGCTCAGTGACCCTACAGGTCAGAGCACACGCTCCACGGGGTTTTCTAGGCTGCAATCTTGACACAAGCAGACTGACACCTTGTTCTCCTGCAGAGCAACAGAAGGCCCAATCCATTGTCCACTCAGTACTGGCCTAGCACTTAACCACTGCACTACCAGGCCACCTTCCTAAGATCAAAAGCTCGTTGCCTGTGCAGTTAGTTCTCAATTTATACCGACAGATTGCTCCTACCTAGAGGTATATTCAGGAAGGCTGCTCTCACGGACATTCCTAAATCTGGACAGCCCTGTAGAGTGAACGTTCCAAAGCTAGACCCACCCTGCTGCCTTTGTGTTGTATACTGCTGCTGCAGGCATATCATGAGTAGGTGACATTAAAGAACAAAGATTCATTTTCTGTTTAGGAGGTAACAAGTATACACCCGAGCCACTAGCCATCAGGAAAGGAGCCCTACAGGGTAAGCATTGGACTGTTATCCTCAAGGCAACCCGTTCAAATCCACCAGCCACGGGAAAAGCTGAGGCTGTCTGATCGGTCAAGACTGACAGACTGGAGCCCCTTCTACAGGGTCGATTTGAGCCAGGACCAACCCCATGGGAGTGGATTTGGTTTTGAGGTGTGGGGGTGGGGGGGGTGGGTAGGGAAAAGCCCTGTTATCAATGTTAGTTTCCAGTCACCTACAACCCTCGGAGTGCCTGGGTGTGCAGACTCTTCTGCCTCCTCTGTCTTCAGCTAGGATATACTTTGCTCACCTATGTTTACTTGCCGAGGCATTGATGTTCTTGCTGTATAATGCTGAATGAATTCCAATCATAACAGCCCTACCTGACAACTACACTGCAGGTTTTACAGGAGCACATTCCCATGCCCTTCTCCCTGGGAGCCACTTGGGGGTTTCAATTGGTGCAAGGCCTTCTGGTTAGCAGCTGAGTACCTGGTCACCGCACCATCAAGAGGAGCCTTCTATTATACAGCAGGGACTAGGGGTAGGACATAAACTACACGGATGAGACTTAATCAATATAAACAAGAAAACCCTGTTTCCAAGTAGCATTATATCCACATGTATAAGGTTAGGATTCCAACACATATTTTAGGGGATATAATCCAAGCCATACCACCAGAAAGCCTCAAGAATATTCCAGTGAGAGGCAGAACCTGGGGCCTGGAGACTTCTCTCAGTCAGCCTGCTTATAAGCTACTCAAAGGTAGAATGAGCAGGGACCTCCTGATTCCTATTTTGCTGCCTATTGGCAATTGGTCTCAGAGAAGTAATGGGGACTCTCTGAATTCCAAATTCCCCCCCTTTTTTTTTGTGGGCATCACTGCCTCTGGTGGTCATGGGCGCTACCCAGTGCCGCTCCTGAGAGCCGCTGCTGGATTTGAACTGCCAAGCCCGCAGGCTGTAGTCCCGCACTCAACCACTTATGCCACCATTTGAGCCCCATTCCTCTCTTGGATAGTGGGAGAAAACAGCATCTCTCTCATGAAGTTTTGTGGGAATAATATTTAATTATAGCATAGTCTAATAATATTTCATTTCCTTGGAGTATAAGGAAACGGTTTTAAAAGGATGGGAAGGATGGTCTTCTTTTCATGTCTTGGTACTGCTATCAGTACTTGGCCATTGCTATTAATAATGCATGGTGGTTCCTTCCCTGAGAAACGTCTACACGAAGGCTGTGGAGATCACAATGGGAAGTGACTCCAGGCAGCATGCTTGCTGCTAGAGTCAGAGCTGCCTCACAATGGCACTGTGGCAAAGAGCAGAGTGGTGCCAATGGGTTTTTTTGGGTTGTATACTTTAGAGGGAGATGGAGAGGTCTTTCCCCCATGGGTGGGTTCGAACTGCTAACCTTTTGGTTAACAGCCAAGTGCTTAATCACTGTGCCACTAGGGTTTCTCTTTTTTTGGAGGGGGGGCCATCACTGTCCTCTGGTATGAATGGGAGGCCCAGCCTTGCTCCTCGAGAGCTGCTGAAGGATTTGAACCAATAAGCCAGTGGGCCGCAGTCCCGCACTCAATCACTGTGCCACCGGGGCTCAGGCCATAGGGCTTCTCTTATACGATACGGAGCACCATCGAAGTACGCAGCTATAGTCTTATCGTTTTCATTACAAAATGTTAGATTTAAAAAAAACACAGAGATATTTAAAATGAATCTGAAAAATTACAGATAGTTTCAAGGATATTATCAACATAGGCTAAACAGTGGTGTCTGGTCAAACCCGTAAGGAAGGAGAAATCTGTGATTCATGTGATGTAGGTAAATTTAGTGAAAGACACACACAAGAGGATCAGGGGTGGAAGCGCGCTCTTTGGGAGGGAGGCTGGTCCTGCAGGAGGTGCTGACTGGCATAAGAGTCTCGTCTCCATTTGTGACACTGATGGAACATTTCTTTTAGATCTTGAGCATCATAGTTTTGTTGTTTGCTTTCTCTTTCTCCATTCTGCCTTCATTCCCTCCTTCCTGCCCTTCCTGATTCCTTCCTTCCCTACCTCTCTCATTTTTCTCTTTTCCTCCCTCCCTTCTCTTCCTTGTCTTCTTTCCCTGGTTTTAGAACAGTGGTTCTCAACCTTCTTAAAGCCATAGGCATTTAGTACAGTTCTGCATGTGGTGATGATCCCCCAACCATAACATTATTTTAATTGCTACTTCATCACTGTCAATTTGCTACTGGTATGAATGGAGCGACCCCTGTGAAAGGGTCGACCTACAGGTTGAGAACTGCTGCTCTCGGAGGACTCTAGCACAGAGCCTCCCGGTCCTGTGCACACCATCCAATTGAAGGAAGAGCAGTCGTGGGGGATGCTAGCATCTGTATGCTCCTCTCACATCCTCATCCACCAGATTCAGAATGTACACAAGGAGAACCCTCACTTTTCACACAATGACCTCTTTGCCATCTTAGGGAACGTTTAAGTAGGGGGAGATCGAGTTGGTCTTTAAGTACCTGCAGGGCTTGCTGTTTTCTATGTGTGTAGTTGTGGCTGTTTAAATTCCAGACCATACAAAATAAGAACAGAAGCCTTACCAAGGAGTAGGTTAAAAATTTTGGCCATAAAATTGTGTGTTCCAAGAAATTTACTAATCCCCCTAAAGTATTCTTTGTCCGGGATCCAAAGAACATCATCACCGTCGTTGTCTTGGGATGGATAGTACAGACGCAAGAAGCTGCCCTGTTGAGAAAGAAATGTATAAGCACTTGCAAAGTTGCTTCTCAAACATATCCCAGCAGGTCTTTTGCACATGTGACTTGTGAAGGTCCACATACAAATGCATCTCATGAAAAAAACTGGAAACATTTGAAGCCACTGTGATGGTGACTGAAAACCACTATGACCTGAAGAAGGAAACCGAGCAATCTGCTTGCGAAGAGAAAAGGAATGATTCGCAACATGGCTGTGGCCACTGATGAGAAGGAGCACACAGACAGGGTGCAGAGGAGTCCATCAGTGGACAGCAAAGAACTGGGAATGGCTGAGCTGACAGGAGGCTTCTGGTGTTGCCACACACATAGCCCAATGAGTCCTTGTCAGTCTCCATTTCCAACACCCCCTAGTCGGCCATCACAGGAGGCAGTATAAAAGCACTTACAGAGATGTTGTAGTCATCAAGCGTTACCTTATTAGTGTGGTTGAACATCAAGTCTGTACAACCAACAGGATAGTCTCCTTTTCCCCTGGGAATTTTACTGTGGTTTAAAGAGGTCATCAAAGCTTGCATGTCATCCAGTCGCGTTAAAACAAAAGAACAAAAGACATAGAAACAACAGGTGAACATTATCTCATTTGTCATTAACTTCATCCCTGACACTTAAACAAAAGAATTCCAAGGGCATCAAGTTAATAGCCCTGCTTTCCGTCTCCCTATTCCCAGCACATATAGTGATTGAGGTCCTGATGTGTGTAAGGCAATGGGGCAGGGGTGGGTGGCTTGGGGGTGGGGGAGGATGAAAGGATGGAGGCAGATATAACCTTTCTGGCAAGGCACAGAGGACCATCTACCTTATAATACAGAAAACCTTATTCTGTACTGATCCAGGTCATATGAACAATGCCTTACCCTGTTTCCTACAAACATAACCACTACATTGTAGATTTGCGCTTCTAACTTTACATTGGCAGGATGTTCTTCATAAAGAAACATCAAGGCCTAAGGTCCAAAAGGAAACAAAATGACTATTTCCCATCCTTCCTCTCTTGCCCCTACACAGTGAAGCCTGAAACTCCAAAGACCCCATCATATCCATTTCAAGCCAGAAGGTGGGAGCCATCCTATTCTCCCACCTCATTTTTATTAACTCCCAATATCCAACCAAGTCTCAACTTCTTTAATGTGTATTTAGCTTAGAATTATTTTTTTCTAATATATCCTGCCCCTCTGGCTCAATTTCTTCTGAACCAACGCCCTCACGGTCTCTTGGTCAGACTGTTGCCATCCCTCCTCACTGGTGCACCTTGGACCTACTGATCTTCACATGCATCCTCCCAAACTCCCGTAGTCAGGCACGCTCACAAGGCAATTAGTCAATGACTTTTGAGTTATTCTAGAAGCAGAAATGTATTGACATCTTTTACTGAAGGCATTCAGCTGTGGGATTCAAATCTGCCAGGTCCTTCTACACAAATACGTCATTGGCAGACAACGAATGCCATCCATTGTTGCTGATGCTCAGATGAACCAAGAGGTGTCAGAGTAGAATGATTGTGGCTGATCACCAGGCTTTTCTGCCAAGGTGCCTTCTGGTGGGTTCTAACGACCCACATTTCATTTAGTAGTCTAACTTTTAACTGTGACACCGTCTAGTGTCCTGGGATTGAAGAGCGTTGAGATTCATAGATGTGCAAGGTGAATCTCAAGTTCCCTGGGCAGGCTCTGGGTCTATTGAGGCTCACAGTCTGACACAGACTAGATGGCCAGCTGATCTCAGCGCCTTCCACAGAGGTTGTTCACTTTTGCTACCCCAATAATGCATGATGAACCCTTCAAAGAGGCATTTCAGCAGATATAGACTGGAGCATAATATTTTCCCTGGGATTAGATTCTGAGCTCTGACCTGTCTAGACAGTTACCCGGGGATTTTTTCAAAAAGCTTTACCTGTGAGGTTATCATTTCTGAGTGTACTTGGAATTGTCAGAGGGTCCTCCTCTCCCATGAAGGGCTGTCTGTCTCCTCTGCCACGCTTCACAGTGTACCAGGGAGACAGACACCTGTCAGAGGATGGCAGGGGCTCGGTCTACCTTCAGGCTGTGAGCCAAGATGCTCTGCTCTGCAGAGAGCCCTGGCAAGGCTAATTAAGGGGTTTCTAGAAGAGCAAACTCTAGAAAACTGTTGGTGATATAGTGGTTTTGAGTTGGGCTGCCATCCTCTAGTCAGCAGTTCAAAACCACCAGCTGCTTGTGGGGAGAAAACCAGGGCTTGCTACAACCTTTTCCCACAACCCAGAAATGTCCTGGTTCCCCCACAATCTAAGGGAGACACCACAAATCAAATTGAGGTTCTAGGTTTGCCCCTTCCAAAATGGTCTCAGGAAACTTTGAGTTCACTTAAATGTGGGCATGGGTCTTCTGCATCCCCTAGCTGGCCAGTGCCATGGAAGCTGGAGAAGCACTTAGCCACATGCAGTGAGCTCAGCCATGATCTCCAATCTCTGTACCTATCAGGAGTCATCCTAAAATAGGACACTTGTTCATCTCAATGGACACACAGCAGATGACAGAGCTCTGTGGTCAAAATGTCTGTCTCATATGCTGCGGTCGTTATATAATCTGGTGTCACTTTGAGGCTTACGAGTGAAGGAGTGGAGTTTTCCTGTCAATTAGGTGATTTATTTCTCTAGTCTACTTGCACTAACACACCACTTCATAAAAATATCATAAAAAATGATGCATTATTTTATTTGTTTAGTTTTGTTTTTGTTTTGGGGCATCACTGCCCTCTGGTGGTGGGAGTAGGAGGCCCAGTGTTGCTGCTGGATTTGAACCTCCATCCCAGTGGGCCGCAGTCTCCGCACAACCACTACACCACTGGGGCTCAGCCCGATGCATTATTTCAATCTTTCAATTAATAAACCTTGCCAACTATTTTTGAAAAAAATAATTCATTTTATTAAAAAAAAACTTTTAGTGTACAAGAAAGGGATATTGACTCACTTCTGGAAATACATAGTTGAATAAAGCAATGTCCCTGTCCTCGGATTTCTATAGTTCCATACCAGTGTCCCAAATAATTTTAAACATGAGGAGATATACAACTCTGTACCAAGAAAAAGTGAAAGGTGCCATCTTCTCCTGGGTGGTAATTTGCCAGTCGTATAAAAAGGCTCTGGAAACCATGAACTTAATCTTAACTAGTCTAGACAGTTCATTGAGCTTGACTGCAGGCTTCTTGCCTGAGTCACTGGTGTCCTGAGCTTCCAGGTAATGCTACTAAAGGAACAGACCAAGGAGAGATCATACCAATTAGGCAAATGTAGGTATAAGATACAGCCCTTCTCCAACTAATGCATTCATTTCCTCAACTACAAACTGGGCAGAACTTATTCATAAGCCACAGGGTTATGAAAGGTCTTCTGTAAATGTCATGTGCAGGAGTCACCCACCAAGCCTGAACATCTGGATCCAGGTGCTCAGGTCTGTAGGCAGAGATTATGTGATTGCCATTCAGAGGCCACCCCCGCTGCTCCCATTAGGAGGCTTGATAGGGCCTACAGGACCTTCTGAGAATAGCAATAATAGAAGCCCTTCTGTTTAGAGGTGGCTACTCCGCTTTGGCCAACCTTCCTGGGCTTGCCTAAGTCTTCTTCTGTATCTTCTTCCCATCCACCACAAATTAAGAAAGAGTCAGTGAGGAAGGTCAGTTCTCATCAGAAGCTTCTAACCACTTCTTGGTTCCCACTTCTTTGATTCAGCAGAAAAGACCACTTCCCTTTGGTCCCCAAGACTGTAAGTTGCCATTACTGTGCTGACTCATGCCTGTTGACCAAGATACCTGCCTCTTCCTCACCTCTGTGGAAGCAGGCTGTACGTTGCCCTTTGAGTGAACTGCAGAGCTATTGAGTTACTGGGCAGAGTTATTGAGTTACTGGGTCCGAGTGACAATGACTAGGACTTGGAGGTAGGGAAGGGGTATCATTGAAGAACTTCTCCACAGTGGTTGACATATGAGTTTCAGTTTGTCTTAAGATATCTTACTCTGGTTTTATCCTCAGTTATGAGAGATGAGAAGAAAAGAGAAAGAGGGAACAGGAGAGAAGAGAAAAGGAGGAGCTGCTTCTTCAGTCTCAGCTGGAACTAGAAGAAAGTGAGACTAGAGTATCTGAATGCGTCTGCCTCTCAAGAAGACTTTTTTGGTGGTCCTCCTCTCTCTCTGTCCTACATGCAATTTCTTTGGGGCCAGCTGTCAATTTGTTAGTTGCTCAGGTTGTTAAACAATAATAATAATAAAAAGGAATCTCTTACCTGATGATGCAATATAGGTAGCAGGATTTAGGTCTTTCCAGTCAAAAGGATAAACCAGCACAAGGCAGCTGCAGAGGCAGATGAGCGCATGCAATTTGGATGGCACCATCGTGGCGGCCGAGCAGCGGTTGCAACTTAATGTTCTTCAAAGCAGATCTGAGAGAAAAGAAACATGCAATAAAGAGGACTGACAAAGAATGACAGGGAGATTGATATGCTAATAACAGGACTTTATACGTTATAAAGGAAAGAGATATTTGGGGAGGGGGGTGGGTATGGAACATGCGTTTTTCCTGGGCTGGGTTTTAGATGGGTAATAAGTACAGGAAGACCCAGTAGTAATGCTGGATTGCAGACGGACTCTAGGGTGGCTATAGGTTACAGTAGGCTCTTGTTCACCTGTTCTCTAGATCTGTAGCTATCTAGTGTGGTTATACAGAATAGCATTAAACTATGGTAGTATATAGCAATTGCATATGATAGCCATGACAGTACCCATGCATGACACTGCTGGCATGCAGTAAACATCCACAATGTTTTCACTATAATTATAAAGTGATGATGTTGCTGCACCTGTTGGTGATGATGACGATGAAGACACACAATTTGGCGAATCTTTGTAATCCTGGTATACTACCAGATTCCTAAAGGCAGATGTCAATGCTTGCTTGTTATCCCCAGTGCCCACCAGAGGCTCTGCTGTGAAACTGATGTCCAGCAAATGTTTGCTGAATGGCTGGACGAAAGAGTTCGATTGCTATGCTCTAGGTACTCGACAATTAGGTGCAATAGCTAACAGTCACAGAAATCACTCTCAGGTGCACGTGCATTCCATTTTCCTTTAAGTTTTCTCCCTCCAATGTTCTGCCCTGATGGGACACTTCTAAGCCACTGGCATCTCTAGCTTGGATGCTGGCAATAAGCTCTTCACTGGCCTCCAGGATTTCCCCCAAGCCCTTATCTATTCCTGAAGCAGCAGCCCCAGGCCATTCCTGATTCAGCCACAGAATTCCTGCCTTTCCTGTTGGAAGGCAGCCCTGACGGAATTCCTACGCATTGCACATCATGCACCGTCACCACCTGCCTGTCAGTGGAGGCTTGCACGCTGGTAGGAGGCTGCATTTTCACAGTGATTCAGCAGAGGCTTTCATGGAGGTTTCCAGGATTAAGAAAGATTAGGGAGACAAGCCTTAAAATCAGTCAATGTACCACTATGGTTCACCATGGATATGATTGTCTCCCGGGATGGGACTGGCTCATGGTTGGACAGTATGTCATTCCATTGTGCCTGGGGTCATTGGACTGACCAGACCACAGCTCACCAAAACAACCCAGAATAAGAGATAAGTTGCAACCTTTACCACCTCCATTGTTCATTGTCATGGATGAAGGAAGCGCAATGGAATGCAGAAAGTTATGCAACTAGCTGGAGGGCTCCCTCTTTTACTCCAAGGGATAGATCTACTCAAATGGGCCCTAGTGCTATGTTTCATCTGCCTGGGGCCACAAAATACATCCCCACCACTGCCGCTGCCTGGTGTGTTGGGATGGAAGTTATGCTCAACTCTTACTAAGCTGGACCCGCAAAAGTGGGCAGCCCTCATTGAAAGGCCAGGAAAGCTGTCTTCTCTGGATTTGACTCCCTGTGGATTTCACTAGGGAAGGCTGATCCCAAAGGAGAGGCACAGTCAGGTGGACAAGCACAGTCAGGCTGCAGGCTCACTCCTCTTAGCTCTCACAGCAATCTGCACAGGACTCTGCTCTAGTCCATTAGGGATGCTCATGTACTCTTTTGTTGACAAAACTGCTTAGTCAAAGCCAGCAAGTTCCTGGGGGACTGGTCTCCCTGGGGGCGGGATGATTCTCATTTGTCTTTGTATTTCTGCTGGTGAGCAAATGCACTGGTGAAGTGGCTTCTGGCTCCTGGGGACGATACAGGCCAGAGTAGAACTGCCCCACTGGATTTCTAAGGCCCTATACCTTGACAGAAGACACAGCTGCCCCCACCGAGACACCGGTGGATGGGAACCACCCTCTTTTCGGTCAGTGCTTAACCAGCATGCCACCAGAGCTCTGAACACAAAAAGGAGTGTACATGGGTGACAGTTCTGGCCTCACCCCTTGCTACTATGAGTAAGCACTGCTGTTGTTAGGTGCACTGAGCCAGCTCCCACTCAGCCCGACCTTGTGCCCAAGCCTGTGCCTTCCTCTCAGTGATGGCTCTGTAGGAGCCCATGGGCGCAGCCGCGGGGTCATTCCATCTCACCGAGGGTCATCCTTGAATTCACTCACCTTCTCCTGGACCGAAGGGGAGGCCCTTTTCCAGGGACTGATTTCTCCTGACAACATGTCCTACTATTTGGGTTGTCCTACAGACATAAGGCAAAGGCTCCCATTCGGGTTGTCCTTCTTCTCCAAGGGAGCTAAGTAGTTGCTCAATCTGCTCTCACATATTTAAAGCCAAGCCATAAACAAACCTTGTTGTAGGGATAGGAAGACTCTTTCTTTGCTAACTGAAATCGCTTCTTGGCCATCCTCCCCTTGCTCCATTGGGGGGGGGGGGTGGTGGTGGTGGTGGTGGTGGTGGTGAAATAGATTTCCAGGGTTTTCTTTTCTTTTTTTCCCCAGTGATTTCATTGGGGGCTCTTACAGCTCTCATAACATTCAACACATGATCTGTATCAAGCATACACGTGTTGCCATCTTCATTTCCAAATATTTTCTACTTGAGCCGTTGGGATAAGCTCCTCCAGGGTTGTCTTAAGGGCTCCAAGTTTCCCTCGAAATTGTCATTGCTCTTTCCCCTGCACTTCTTGCTACACTTTGTGCTCACGACCATCTTTCTGTCTACAGGTTATTAGTGCCTCTGTCATGTACTGGGGACTCCCACAGTGACCTGTCTGGGTTAAAACTTAACCAGTCAATTACTACGCCCTGGACTTCTGGTCCTACCCTGCACGTTGTAAATTCCCTACGGTGAGCAAACTCCTGAGAGGTTGCTGTGGTTGGACGCCATCCCACGGGCTCAGATGCACAGTGGACCTCTGTGTAACAGAGTGAAATGTGGCCACATCCTGCACCATCTTTGGGATTGGTGGCTCTCCAGAATCCAGTGTTGCCTTCACTGTGTGCCTTCCAACCTAGGGAACTCATCTCCCAGCTTCATACTAAAAAACATTGTGTTGTGATCCTACTGTTTTCATTGGCTAAATTTTAGAGGTAGATGGCTAGGCCTTTCTTCCTAGTCTCTCTTAATCTGGCAGCTGTACTCCAAAGGCTTATCCTGTGGGACCCTGCTGGTAGGCAGAACACTGGCGGCATTACTTCCAACATCAGGGCAACCCAAAGTCAACATGGTAAAAAAAAAAAAAAAAGGTGTATTGATCTATTACATTTTTTTTCAATTTCTAACCAAGGACTTCTGTCAAAACATCAATTGAGCACCCTGAAGTTTATTCCAAAGAAAAGTATTGTGGGCCACTGGAGAGAGATATGAGAGATGTTTTAGAGATCAGAGGATTTTTCAATGTACCCTAAATCAGATCCTAAAAGCTGTAATCTGCTCTGGCTCACACAGAAACCTCCAGGTAGTTTCAGACAGAAGGAAATAATTTGTTCTTTGCCAAGCTCTGCTAAGAACAAGAGATCAAATTTTTGCATTTGAGGAAGAAAGGTGACAGACAATGCTTATAGAGGAAAACCTCACAGCAAGCAGTTCTGTTCCTGGAATACCATCTCTTCTTATGTGTTCACCCTTGAGGCCTTTCCACTCATAGCGAGTGGAAGGGTCCCTGGGGGCTTTGGAGACTGTATCTATCTCCTCATCTATCTCCTGTACAACTTCTCAGGGTTTTGAACTGCTGACCTTGGAGGCAACAGCCCAACAGATAGCCTACTACACAACCAGGACTCCTTTCTCTTCCTATAGCGTTACTGCAAACAAAATCGGGGCATCTTTTTTCTTCTCTAAACACAAAGAGGTCCCTTGATCTGGAAGCTTTACCCTAGTGGCTTATCACAGGTGACCTTGCTGGTATGTGACTATAAGCTTGACCTCTCTAAAGTGATTCAACTGTGAAACCCAGTTCTGGACAAATCTTTTTGAAATGAAACCACAGATAGGATAGCCATGACCTCAAGTGATAACAAGAAAGAATTTGATAGCATTTTTATCAGTTTTACATTTCGTGTTTTAAACAGAAACGAGAATCCCTGGGGTCAAGGAAAGGGCATGATGAAGCATGATTCTGGAAGGATCCACAAGTGCTCCTGACAAACCTATCACCAGCAGCTGAGGGGAGAACTGGGGCACAGCTTCCTGGTCTCTCAACTCCTGAATTTCACTTGTGCTTTGCTGCAGTCACAAGCAGGTACCCCTTAGGACAAGCAGAGGCATAGTGTAATTTCAACTCAAATCTTCAGAGAAACCCACAGAGAAACTTCAGAAGAAGAAAAAAGAGTTGCGGCATAAAGACCCGCTGCCATCAAGTTGATGGATTCACAGTAACCCTGTGGTTGTCGGTGTACAACTGCCCTCTGTAGGGTTTTCAAGGACTGATTGGGGGTGGGGGGAGGTGGAGGTAAGTAGGTGGATTGCCAGGCCTTTCTTCTGAGAGGCCTTGGCTCTTCTGTCTGTTGGTTATTAGCCGGACTTGTTAACGGTTTGCACCACTCTGGGCTCTCAAGGCATACACAACTGTCACTGGCTGACTGATGACTAAGGATAGGCCACCCCTTAATCGCCCTGCACTTCATGTTAGCACCCTGTGTTAGTCTGGGTAGACTAGAGAAATAAATTCATAGACATACATATAGATATAAGGGAAAGGTTTATCTATAAGAGGAATGAGACATTGAGAAAGCATCCCAGCCCAGTCCAGTTCAAAGTCCTAAGTCCGTTATTAGCCCATATACCTGATATCAGTCTATAAAGTCTCCTTCTGACTCACGAAGTTACAGGCCAGTGGGTGCAGTGTCCTGGCACTGACAGGGGTCTCCCTGTCGGTTCCTCACTTCCAGGGCTCAGGGTCCATCAACAGCATCCAGTGGTGGTAGAAGCAACTCAGCGATGGCAGGGCTTCACGTGGCTTCTCCAGCTTCAGAGGTCTGATCCCATCAGGGTAAGACCGTTGTGGCTTTTCTTCTGGCTCCTCCATCTCCTTGGATGCTGCCATCTTGTCTTGTTTGCAGTTCGTTGTCTCTGAGACTAACTCCCAACAACTGGGGGGATAGCTTCTCATCTTCACGAGGGAAATATCGTGAGATTTCCCAGAAGTCTCAGAAGAAAGCCATGCCCACATGGAGGCCTCATTGGTTACTCAATGGCTATCTCCAGATTAACAGGCTAGACTCCACCCCTACACTCAATCATGAAATTTAACATAAGCACATGACCACCCCACACCCCTAGTGAAAAACCAGCGAGCAGACTGAAGACAGCAGGCCCTTCAGACACAGGGCGAGTTACATTGTGATGAGTTGAGGTGTGGACGAGCACAACGTTAGGAGGGATTGGGGGTGAGGTGTTGAGAAGGAAGCTGGAGGCAAGGACAGGGACCAGAACTCAGAGAGCCTTGCAGACGATACATCCGAGTTTGGACAACTGTTCCCCACACAGTGATGCTTCCCACTGTGCCTCAGCAGGGAGAGCCTTTCATCTGTCTGACATGCACTGAATTCACCCAGACATGACTTCCGAACAGGATGGAGAGTGTCCTTCACCCCAAGACACAGGTGTGTGGATCCGTGCACAGGAGTGGGGGGAGGGACAAGGCAGCAGGTACGAATGTGATGCAAAGAGGTCTACTGCTCGGGGGCTTCATGCCGCAGAACTCGTCCTTAGGATCCTCAAGCCCAAGACCCCGTTTCATTACCCAGCCCAAGACCCCATTTTATCCCGTTGATTCTGATTCATAGGGAGCATGTGAAACAGAGTAGAACTGTTCCACAGGGTCTCTGGGACCGCTGTCACCTCGTTGTCCTGCACATCAGCGTGTTCACTTTGGGCCTCACCAAGGACTCTGGAGGCTTGCGTAGCTGTTATCAACTGACTGAGGGGCTATGACAGGTCTGCACTTCAGGTGAGCACCCCAGTTGAAAAACCACTGAGCAGACACGTGACATGGAACATCTGGATTATAATCTCATGTGAAGCCCTTCAAGTTACTGCTGATGCAAGTCTACTGATCCTTATCAAGATGTTAGACATTGTAGGTTTCCAAAAACAAGGCCCACAAATGTCCATGGTATTACAACGAAAACAGCACTTCCTGCTTTCCAGAACAAAAGTTCATCCTCGTGCGGCCGCCAAGTTCCCAGTTCCCTAAGAAACTGGCCTCTTTTCTCTTCAAGTTCTCTGTGAAGCTGACCACAGAACAACAGAGGGGTATTGCATAACAAGCCTCTTCGCTCTCAAAGTTCTCATACCTTAAAGATATATATATATATATATATATATTTGAAACCATGAGATTTGAGTGTGCTAAAAGGTATTCACATTTGATACTGCTAGTTACAGAGTTCCCCCACGGACACCAGAAGGAGCCCGGCTGGTCCTGTACCATGCTCTCCATCCTTGCCCTATTGGAGAAACAGGATCTTGGAAAGTCCCCTGCTGACTTTCAATCTGTGGCAGAACTAGTGAATCAAAATGACTAAATGAAAATGCTTGATACAGCTATGAACATGATGGGTAAAAATCCAGTTCCGTCACCAATGTATTGACACCCCATCAATTACAACTCAGAGATGCTGTAAGACAGAGTAAAACTACCTCTGTGAGTTCCTGGGACTAGAACTCTTAATGGAAGAAGCGAAGAAGGTAGCAAGCAATCCAAAAATGTCTTTGAGAGAGATGTGACTACCCAAACAAAGCAAAAATGGACAAATTAAAAGCCCAGTGCTTAACGGTGGTCCTACTCTGCTCTACAGCTGCAGAGTTCAACTAATCAAAATCAACCACATTGTTGGCAGTGTCTTTGAATACATCAGAAAACAATTTGGCTAGCCTAAGCTTGTTATATCCTTTGACCTTTTAATGAAATGTCTCAGATAACTATAAAAAATACAAAGGGAACTAAAACCTCTCAGAATTTCATGTTCTGCAAAAATGTATCCCAGATCTGTTTCTAATAACGTGCACATGTATGCACACACACACCCAAACCCTAAATGTCAAACAACATGGGAAGAGTTAAGTTAAACCACAGGGTCCATCTATTGCATTTTATGCAATGATTAATTGGATAGTCACAAAATAATGCCTCATGGTGCAGAGAACTGTGTTCAATGGAATTTTAACAGCCAAAATGTGAAAGTGTAGAGTTGTGCATAGGAGTTAAGTTTGGTGTCAACTTGGCTGAGCCGGACCCTCCACAGTTTGACAGTCAAGCCTCCTTACATGGTGCAGCTCACAGTGATGACATCACCTTAGCTAAATCTTTCTCCTATCTATAAAGAGATGCTATGGAGACCCTTTCCCTTCGCTTTTTCTTCCTGCTGGACTGGATCCTGTATCTGGTTTCCTGGGAGTTAGACTGGTAGCCCATCGTGTGAACAGCTGGCCCTGGGAGCTGTTGGCAGACTGCTGTATCGTCAGTCTGGAGTCCACTCAACTCTGCCTCCACTGGTCGTCGTTGTTGTCAGTTCCTGCTTTGTCTTTTTGCAGCCTTGGTTCAGCAGCTGCATGAGTCAGCAAGCATCTCCAGTTTAGCACCCGATCCATGGACTTGACCCAGACTGGGGTTTGCTGCTCTGTGACTATGTGGACCACTTCCATCCTAGAGATTTCTTTTTTTTCCCTTTTATTTCCTTTTTTTTTTTTTTTTAGATTTTTTTGTTATACATCATATGAATGCCACTGGTTTTGTTTCTGTAGAAAACCCAGCCTAACACATTGCATCAAAGACAGTAGGTAATTATGCATTCGTATAATGGGGGTGGTGGGACTTTTATAATTATGTTCCACACTTTATGCAATAAAGTATATTGCTTTCCTAGTAGAAAAGGGAAAACATACTTAAACCCTCGTAAGATCCTGAAGAGGGTTTATTTTTAATGAAATGTATCAAGCCAAGTAAGAATTACTTGTGATCCCAGATTAAAAAAAAAAACTTTGTGAAAAAAAACTCCATGATCTTTTAATACCATTTGTTCCCAAACTTTCTGTAGCCCCTTATACATAAAACTGAAAGGAATTGGAGAGGGAGAGGCAATATCAAATGTTTACCATAGAAAACTGAAAACTATCAAGTGATTTTTAAAAAGTATCTTTTGTACTTTCCATCTTCTAATGGTTTGGACCAATGATAATACTCACTTTGAAAAAAAAGGAAAAATTTCTAAGAATTTTTCTCAATTTTGACCCTTTTGACCATTAAAGTAAATTTCTTCCTGACAAATCAAAAACATTTCAGAGAGCTCTCAGATAGCACTCTCTGTTTATGGCCATTTAAAACTTGGCACCCCCTTTCTTCTGAGGACCTCATGCACCCAGTAGGGTTTCCAATTCTCTGTCCTCCTCAAGACTCATCTAAGATCTGCACAAACTAGCCTCACTGATGTCCTTCTATTTTAACACCACTGTTAAGTTCTCAGCAGACACCATTTCCTTTCTTCAGAAGACATGCCAAAATAACTCTTAATCCATGTGATATTGTAAAACAGACCCAGAGCATCAATAGCAAGAGCAGACAGATATACTATGAGCTGTCCAATCACACCCTGTCCTGGCCCAAAACTAGAGTCTGTTTGCTCTCATGCTCCCGTTTCCATTAAAGACTCAGAAAGAAAACATCTTTCAGTGTCGGGACTCTCTTTGCTAGACTTGTGATTGGCTTTCAGGATAAGACCACAAACTGGCAGAACACTTGGCCCTCTTTTAAAATGTTTACATCACTGATTCCCAGATCTGTGACTATGCTTGTAACATGGCAAAGGAGAAGTGGGTTGCAGATGCAACAAAGGTTTCTTAATGATTTGACCTTAAAACAAAGAATTTATCATGGATTATCTGGGCATTGCTCAATGTAATGGTAAAGCAGTGGCCATACTGATAATTCCAACTCAGGACAATTCCATGAGGGTCAGAGCAAAACCTGGGGATTTTTGATCACGGTTAATTTCTCAGCAGTAGGGCACCAATCTCTTTATTCCAGGGTAACTCTGGGTGAACACGCTCTTCCAATCGTTCAGTGACCAGGCAAGCACATCCATCCTGGCCCCATTCAGGAACTTCAATGTTACCACAAACATTTTTCTTCAATGGTAGACTGAGGAAGAGCTCCCTATCATACAATGTGAAAAGGACTCAACCTGTCACTGCTAACTTTGAAGATGGAGGAAGGAGGTCATGAGTTAAGGAAGGAACATATTCTTGGTTTTAGCTCAGTGTCAGATTTTGGATCTATAGAACTATAGAAGAACAAGTATGCTGTTGGAAGCCAATAAATCTGCAGTAATTTTTCACAACCTCAATAGATAATGACTGCATAAAGAGTGAGCCAATGTTGTGGTTCACTAAAGTTTAAAAAAAAAGCTGCAAAAAATCACAAAATGTACCCAATACCACACTAAATGATTGAGGACAAAGATAAACTCTTCTGCTTGGGATACTTTAGAACAAAATGAAGAGAGGCAATTATTAATCTTCTAAGCTCTCTGTATGTAAATTATTGTAAAGTTTTTTTGCTGTTGTCTTACACAGTTGAAAAGATTATAAAGTTACAGAAAAGTGGCAACTTTGAAGGCGTGGGCACACACACACACACACACACAAACAAAACAAAAAACCCCACAAACTCACTGTTATTGAGTTGATGTCGACTCATAGTGACCCTGTAGGTAGGACTGTGATTCTCAACCTTCCCAATGCCGAGATCCTTTAATACAGTTACTATGTGGTGGTGACCCCCAACCATAAAATTATTTTTGTTGCTACTTTCTGTCATTTTGCTACTATGATGAATTGAGCGACCCCTGCGAAAGGGTTGTTCGATCCCCAAAGGGGTCTGGGCCCACAGGTTGAGTACCTCTGCCCTACAGCGTGTGGCTAGAACTGCCCCTGTGAATTTGTGAGATTGTAATTCTTTAGGGGAGCAGAGGTGGCCAGCTGGGGTGTTGAACTGTTAACTTTGTGAATCATAGCTCAGTGTATAACCACTAAGCAACTCAGACTCCTAAAAGGCAAAAGTCTCTGTAATTCTACACCTATTTCCTCCTCAGCTCAAGAACCAGTAAAAAGTACTGTTAACAATGAGCAATTTTGTTTAAGCTAATATATCCTTCTTCGACAAGGAAACCATATATAGGAAACAAGTAAAGAATAGCTAGAACATCAGTACAGAGCAGTCCTTTTTAACTGAGAGAGCAATTTTCTCTCCCCCCAAGCCCCCCCCCCCAAAAGCCATCTGGCAATGCCTGGAAGCATTCTGTTGTCACAGGTCAGGGAGGGGTGCTCTTGGTAACTAGGGAGCAGAGTTTCCCTCAATATCCAATAATGCACAGGTTAGATGTTGAAAAAAATTTTTTTTATTTTAAAGAAATCAGTTATTAGGGCCCCAATTCATGGAGACCCCTAAGTATCAGTGTAGAACTGGGCTATGGAGAGATTCCAGTGGTTGGTATTCCAGAAGTAGATTGCTAGGCCTTACTTCTGAGATGCCGCCACACGAACTAAAACCTCTGACCTTTCGTTAGTAGCCAAAATGTTAAACATTTTACCAATCTTGATCCAAAATGACGAGGGCTAAGGTAGGAACATCCTGGTGTAAGAGGAGAGTGAAAAACATTTTCTTAATAAGAAAGCTATATATTTCATTCTGAAAAGACTATAGGGAGGCAGATGCCTGCTAAAGAGGAATAGATTTTAACCATTGTGGGGAAAAGCTGTTTATTCCTTAGGCAAACAGAACAGGACCACAACCTTCCACAGCTCAAGGTTGTGGGAGCATGCTGAGGGCTCATGGGGGCCTGGGGGCAACTGATGTATCAGTTGCTGGCCTGCCTCCACATGAGATAAAGCAAACACTTTGCCTTCTGCTCCCTGGCAGAAGCTGCAGAAAACAGCCATCTGCAAACTTATCAATTACTTCATGTTCCCCGCCTCATCCTCTGCTTCCATCCATGAATAACTTGAAGGAAGTGTTAACACTCCTTTGTATACGCTTGGGGAATTGGAAGCTGTCCGTTTGTGTAAACCTGTCTTGAAGTGGCAGGTGACATGCAGGCAATGTATTTAAGCCTGTCATTAATAAAGTTCAAGGCCCTGGAGCAGAGGTCCTCACATGTTTTAAACACAGGCCAGTTCACTGTTTCTCAGACCATTGGAGGGCAGGACTATAGTTAAAAAACAAAAAAACCCCAAAACAACAACAATGAAAAAATTCACTGCGGGCCTGGGATGAGTTGGCTGCTAAACAGGACAGGCAGCAGGGGCAAAAACACCAGGAGGGTGGGATAAATGTCCTCAGTGGGCCGCATGTGGCCCGCAGGCTGTAATTTGAGGACCCCTGCCCTGGAGTGTCTAGTGTTTCAGGACATCACAGCACACCACTCCCTCCACCCCCTTCCCAAGTCCCCATTCCTATGCCTTATCTGAAGCTATCCTTTCTCTTATCTGTAAGTTTTCTCATTATAGCTGGAGCCCTCTCAAGCCTGTTAGCAATGTAAGATAAGAGCGGATCTCTATAGTCTTGTGATGCTGGCTGCACCATCGAAGGAGGATTCAAACACTGCTAGCCAGTCTTTGGCCGGAGATGCTGAAAAAAAGAATGGACGCATGGGTGTGGGTGAAGTCTAAGGGGTGGTTTTTCCTTAAGGACTTATGCCTTCACACTCACGGCTCGTTAATATGGCAGCTACAAAAGAGAAAAGATCAATACCTAGTCAATAAACAATACGATTTCCCCTCTTCCACAGTGCCAGTCACTAGAATTAAAACTAAACTGGACCTCAAAAGCATGATTCTCAAGTGAGCTCTCTCAAGTGCCTAAAGCCCCTTATCATGAGCACAGCGGACACTGCTTTCATGCAATCATTCATTCACAACGGGGGTGGGGGGGTGGGGGGGTGCGGTGTGTGTGGAGTGATGTTATGGTCAAAGGAGCAAAATAAGAGGCAGTTCCTTGTGGAAGCACTTTAACAAAACAGCCATTTGTAAGCACAAGAACTTGAAAGCTGCGCAAAATAACACTGACAGGTGACCGGGTCGTTTCTGGTGGAGCCGCCCGACGCTGAGTGGGGCTTGGCTGGGAGGGAAACGCTGTGAGAGCTCCCCCAGCTGCAGCCCCATACCTGCAACCTTGCTGCTGCTGCCGCCTGTCCCCAGACAAACCATGGCGTCTGGCAGTGCCAGTGAGGGGAAGCACAGCCTCCAGGAGTGCGTGCGAGCTCTATGTCTAGAATCACAATATCCAGGCGCTGCTCAAGGACTCCATCGTGCAGCTGTGCACTGCGAGGCCCCAGCATCCCATGGCCTTCCTCCAGAGTACTTCAATAGACTGGAGAAGTCCTTAGCAACAATTGTCTACAGATCATGGTCTTCAAAGTAAAGTCAGTTTCCAGCTTTCCCCTGGGGCTGGTTCCTGACGGCAGACACCAGTGACAGTCAGCCTTCCCCTCCTTCCCCATCACCCTGGAAGCATTGCCAGGGCCTTCAACCCCTCACGGAAGGAAGAGAGGGAGGGAGGGAAGGGAGGGAGGGAGGGAGGAAGGAAGGAAGGAAGGAAGGAAGGAAGGAAGGAAGGAAGGAAGGAAGGAGAAATCTCATATTTGATTTATGAAAGTTTCTGAGCTCTACTTCAGGCTGTTTTAACCTAGAGTCTGAGTTTTTGTAGCGTTTTCGCGGCTGCAACGTGGATTTAAGCTTTGGCCAGATAACCCCAAGATCTGCGGTTCAAAGCTACCAGCTGCTCTGCTAGAGGAAGATGAATGATCTGCACAGAGATTTATAGTCTAGGAAACCGTGTGGAGTAGTCCACACCTGTCTGACAGGATCAATAGGAGTCAGAATCGGTTGAAAGAGAGTGGATTTTTTATTCTCCTTAAAAAGAATTTTTTTTAACATTCATGAAAGGACTGCAAGAAGTTCATGTACATTGTTCATTCTGTTTTATTCTGTTTTCCATGGATTTTCAGAAGTTTATCCTGAGTAGACCCTTGCCTGTCTCTGTAGATTAGGCCAGAGGAGTGGTGATGGTCAGGTTCACTGTGTGTCTGCTATGTGCCAGTGCTCTGAGGCCTGGGAGCCCTTGAACTCCGGATATTGGATGTGAGATTTACCAAAATGTACCACAGACAAAAGCTGCTAAGAAACATGGTGCGATAGACTTGCTTTCCACAGGTCCCCCAAACTTTCATTTTCTGACAAAGGCCCATCTGTGGAGCACAGTAAAATGAGCATGCCTATGTAAGCTGGGTCCCTGATTATTCTCCCGTGGACCTGACCTCCTGTGTTGTCGGTGTCCTGGAGTTTAATCCTCTCCACAAAGATCTGCAGGAGCCCTGGTTAAGGTCTCTGTTGCCAGTGGAAGGTTGATGGTTCACGTATACAGTTGCTCTGTGGGAGGCCCAGGTGGCTATCTGCCGCCATCAGGATTGCATCCTGGGATAGCCCACGAGTCAAGTTGCTGTGTCCTGCAGGCACTCTCTGAAATGGCAGTGTTTGTGTGTGTGGTTTTTGGTGGTGGTAGTTGGAAGCACTACTTCAGAAAACAGTTAAAGTTCCCCGGAGGTGGTGGGGGTGAGATTGGATCATAGTCTTTGAAACTCCATGGAAAAGTCTTACCCTGTCCTATAAGGGTCCCCTGGAATGTAGATGCTCATTTAGTATATTTTACTATTAAAATCAATGATACTTCGATTAAGAAAAAATAACACTGACAGATCCCACTCATATGTTGCATGTTGGAAATCATCTGCTTTTGAGGGGTCGGGGGGTGGTGGTGGGGTGGATCCAGGTAGACTAGAGGAACAAATTCATAGACATACATATGGATATAAGGGTAAGGTTTATATACAAGAGGAATGTGACATTGAGAAAGCATCCCAGCCCAGTCCAGTTCAAAGTCCTAAGTCTGATATTAACCCATATGCCTGATATCAGTCTATAATGTCTCCTTCCGACTCATGAAGTCACGGGCCAGTGAGTGCAGAATCCTGGCGCCGACAGGGGTCTCCTCAGGGCTCCTTGCTTCCAGGGCTCAAGGTCCATCAACAGCATCCAATGGTGGTAGAAGCAACTCAGCGCTGACAGGGCTCCACGTGGCTTCTCCAGCTTCAGAGGTCTGGTTCCATCAGGGTAAGGCTGTGTGGCTTCTCCTCTGGCTCGTCCAGTTCCTTGGATGCTGCCATCTCGTCTTCTCCATAGTTCTTTGTCTCTGAGACTAACTCCCAACAACTGGGGAGATAGTTTCTCATCTCCATGAGGGAAATAATGCGAGATTTCCCAGACATCTCAGGAGAAAGCCATGCCCACACAGAGGCCTCATTGGCTACTCAAAGGCTACCTCCAGATTAACAGGCTAGACTCCACCCCTATATCTCAATCATGAAATTAACATAAGCACATGACTGCCACAGGTGGGGTGGTGGTAATCGACGAGACCCAAACAGTCAAGACAGTTAAAAGTTATCTAAGCTCTCTGAGCAGAGTGATGTCATCTTACTGGTCCTTAGCTAACGTTGTGGGTGAAACCTCTAACCGACAATTCTTATCCTTAATTGCACAATTGAGTCACTGTGGTTTGGCCAGGGGCAGCAATGCTTTCAGGAATCCAATTGCCTAGGCTAGGGTGTCCTTTGGGTCCAAGTGCTTTGTAAAGCTTTCCTGGAGGTTGAAAAATATAGTTGATTCAAAGAATGCTTCACAGACACACTCGGGAGTTGCTTTATAATAGTGTTAGCAACCTAAGATGGTCTGAATGCTTATCTTCAAGGGCCAAATTCTACATACACCAATTGTATGTGATCTCCCAGAATTTGAGAGGAGATTCTCTTATGGGTTCAGGCTCCTATTCCTGGGCCATGGAATTCCAACACACTAGTTTTTAAAAGTTGTGTAGTGCTTTCTATTGTGAGATTTAGACTCATACAGCCTGGTTGTAGAACTCAGTACCTGTCCTTTGCTATGATACTCTGGACAAGTCAAGCGACTCACGGAACTCTAGTCTGGTCATGAGAGAACAGAAAGCCACCACACTTTTCTCTAAGGATTATTTGAGAGTCAATTGCAATGATGAGTGGCTGTGTTTACTCCTGTTCTGGATGTTTTCTGATATCATTGTGGTGGTCTGAAGGAAGACAGACCCACATGTTTGGATGAGAGAGGAGTGACTATGATATGACCAAATATTGGGAAGTTATATTCTGTTCTTAAAGCTATAGTAACATGAGTAAAACCACCACAACAAACCTTGTGGGTTTGTTATATTCTCCCCCATGCCCCAAAGCACCAAGCAGAAAACAAGAAACACTAGATAGTCATGTGTTGACCTCTACCACCAAAGCTGTCATCACTGTTGGTCTTAGTGTTGTGAATTCTGAGTCATAGGGTCCTGTAAGAATGAGTAGAACTGCCCTATGTGGTTTCTTTGAGTGTAATCTTTATGTAAGTGAAGAGTCAGGTCTGACTGATGGACTCCAATCACCCATCTTTCAATGAGCAGCCACGTACTTACCCACTGGGCTAACAGAACTCCTTCCAGCCACACTGTTGTTAATATTACCCACTGTTGACTCAGTTCACACTCAAATCTACCTTATCTGACCAACTTCACAACATTAATTTCTGAGCAACTTCAATCTTTTCTCCATTTATCATGATGTTGCTTTTTGGTCCAGTTGTCAAGATTTTTGTTTCTTTATGTTGAGGTATCATCCACACTGGAAACTGTAACCTTTGGTTTTTACCAGCTAGTGTTCCAGTCTTCACTTTTAGCAAGTAAGGTTGCATCAGCATATCACAAATTGTTAATGCCACCATTACTGTTATGGAAACATCCTTATTGGATGCATTTCATTATAAAAGTAATTTAACAGTACATTGCTTACTATCCAAGAAAGAGGATGGTGAAAAAGCAGGAGGAAAGGAAGGGAAGAGCAAAGAGAAGATACAGAGCACTATCTTGGGATCATCTTTCAACTTAAGTGACAAAGGCACCATCATATTATAATCTACCTCCTACAGAGTTCTAAACTGTCACGAAACTAATCCCTCTGGGGTAGCTGGAAGACATCTGGCAGGGTCAATAGCAACATGGTATTCTCTGTAATCTATGAAAAAGTTTAGGATATCCTCAAGACTCCACTGAGTGGTGAATCATAGGTGCTTCCAAAAGTGAGTGGAAAAAAATGGAATGAAAAGATCATGGAGTTTTGCATGAACTTTCTGAAGTCCCTTGTATAGCTATCGTGTTGTGCAATGTATTGCAGGCTTTCAACACTGAGACAGCTCCAAACCCACGCAACTTAACTCTTGAGAAACTGTCATGTCAACAGGGCACAACTGCTTCAGTGATAATGATAGGTTTCTGAAAGGTAGGTGCATGTAGCGCTTTTACAAGTCGCAGCATCTGAAGCAAGTTAACAAGGTCAGAAACGATGCTAGTAAAGAACTAACTAAATAACTCCAGAGCAAGTGATTTTATTTTCAAGGATATTTAAACACAACTTACATTTCCAAATGTTCTTCTGAAAATATTTTGCATGTTTGAACTTTAAGAAGCCATTATTATTACCCACAGTTTACCCATGTGTGCTCAACCCTGGCAGCTTGCCAGACAATACCAGTTATGAAGATTAGGGTGTGTATGAGGGGAACCAAAAAGACAAACAAAAACAAAGCATAGGCCATGAGTAAGCAGATCTTCTATTGCAAAAGGGATGTTCGCTATGGGGAGGTCCCAGATGGCACAAGACAGCCATGGTGCTAGGGGAAAGGCCCCATGGATTCAGATGGTAGAAATCCAGTGGGAAGAGCTTTCCAACTTTAAGCATTATCTCTTTAATCAGAGCAGGGGTTTAGCACAGGCCTCAGAGACCAGAAACAGGGATAACAGGGAAAGGATTCCTGCCTGGGGCATAGGAATAGAGAGACTAAACTAGGTAAATCCAATCCTGAAATGGAAAAGTCCAAGTCTGTATAGACCAGCCAGGTCACCTTAATGAATTAAGCAGGCCCATGTACCAGAATAAAGGGTAGTAGGGACTACGGCATAGAGGACCATCTAACTACTGACTGCTGGCCTGTCGGGATAACAACAACATAAATTCCACTGCCATGATGAATTTTTAGTTACAAATAGATCTTTACACTAAAAGATAATCTGTGTACAGCCATATTAAGGATAAAAATATCAGTTTTATATATGAATACATTTTCTAATTCTCCACTTCTAGTATTATGTTTTGAATTTTGCCTGGAAACACACAACTTTCAAAAGGAAAACAGTCATAATATTTGCTCCACTCCTTTCTATGATGGTGGTATTTTAGTGATGACTCTTAGGTAGCCTTGAAACACAGCAAAATATTTTATATCTATATAATGGATCCTATTGATTGAAAAGTATAAAACAACAAAGGGGATATTAGAAACTATTACAGAGTTTGTGAAAATGCAGCACAGGAATTTCAAAATAATATAACATTAGCAAGTAATAATAGAAATCTTACACTGCTCTTAAAAGGATACTCATTAGCCTATTTGACTGTACATGATGAGTAGCCAAGATCTAATCGCCATTTGTTATATGGTAAATTTGAGACAGAGAAGCAGTACAACTGCTCACTCTATCTCCCCAAACAGTCTATTTCCATGTACTGCTATCACATGTCACTAACTGGAGTTAACGGTCTTCATAACTCTTCTCTCTGCTATAACCTATCCATTTCCCACAAACCACGCAGAATAAACTCTTAAAAATGCAAAGTATAGGATGAAACACCCCTGCTTGCATCCTTCCTTTTTACTTCATGGCACTCAGGGTTCAAAATGAGGATCTGTAAGACCCGGCTCCCCAAGTTCCACAACTCTCACTTCTTCTGAAGGTCATTGAACACATTGCATTTATTCCGAGCAATTGTGTGCTGCTGGCTCCCTTTGTACCCTTCATTCTGGGGTCTGTGAGGGCCACGGACCACTTGAACGTGACTTTTCTCATCCTGGCCTGAGAAACTCCCACCAAATACTGCCAGAGGCTATGCAACTGAGATGTTCATGGCCCACCATGGGGATCAGATTGCTTACTAAGCATGTCAGTGTGTGGTACTTTTGCGGAAGTAGAAGCATACAAATAAGGGGCATGGAACCCTAGCTAGTGACTTGGTCAGTTTTACCATGTCATTATACTAAAAACTAGTCATACCAGAGATGGTGAAGAGGAGACCACTACCACCAAGAAATAAGAGACAGCATAGAGTATGCTCTTTTGGACCCAAGATTCCTATGCTGAGTAACTCTTAGCCCTAGGAGACAGAGACAAACAAAGCAAGAGCAAGAGTGAGAGAGGAAGAGAGAGAGAGAGAGAGAGAGAGAGAGAGAGAGAGAGCTCTGTAATGCCAGACATGGTGAGAAGCAGCAGCAGAGGCAGCAGAACTGGGTTTCCTGGCCCAAAAGGTAGGAGTGCTGGGGTCCTTGAGGGAGGAGGATTCCTGGGGGAGTAGGTCACCTCCAGGCATTTATTAGGGAAGATACAAGAACTTTGTCACACTTGCCCAAGCAGGGCAGAGGCTAGGCCAAGGGATACAAAGGCCAGAAAAAGGTCTGCCTGCTGACATGGCTAAGAAGAGACTGTCCTGAATGAACAGCAGCCTTAATTCTGTTACTTCCATAACAAACCCCATAATCTGAGCATAGTGTATGAATTCAGCATCACCATTGCAATGAATTCTTGAACTTAGCAGACAAGTAGAGAGTGCTATGGCCAGGACCACTGGTATCAAAGTTTGGCAAAAAGTTCAGGAGAGAAGTGTATCTGACCTCTGCTTCATGTTGATCTTGATTCTCTTTCCCTCTTATGCGGTTAATGGCGGTCAAATGCCTCCCCTCACTCCCTTACCAGCACACCATTTTTACAGGGTCTTTTATCAATGCCATGTCCTCAGAGAAAATTCTCCTCTAAACTCAATCAATCCAAGAAGCCTATCCCTTCCCCTTGTCTCCTAGACACAGGGCCTTCCCAGCATGCTCCCACAGCCCTGTCTCATTGACTTCACAACATGTGACACCATCTGCACTTCCTTTGAACAGTCCATGGTTATTAATGCGACCTTCTCAGCAGCACAGTGTCTCTGTTTTACTCAATGTTCTATAAACAGTGTCTGGCACATAGCAGATGCTCAATCAATAGTTACTGAAATGAAGAATAAACTAAGCTTGTGCTAGAAATCAGATAGCCAATGAAATCTGGATCAATTTTTATAGTAGACTTCCCCACCCTTATTTTTTACTCATTTTTAGACAGGCTCTGAGAGCTCTTATAACACTCCAGGCATCAATTGTATCAAGCATATCTGTACATATGTTGCTATCATTGTGGTAGTTATGTAATCAGTTGTCGATCTGAGGATTAAGAATATAGGGATGGAGGAGCTGAGCCCCGGTGGCATAGTGGTTGTGCGCGGGACTGCGGCCCACTGGGATGGAGGTTTGATTCCAGCTCCATGGAGCAAAGGCTGGGCCTCCTACTCCCACCACCTGAGGGCAGTGATCCCCCCGCCCCCCCAAAAAAGAATATAGGGATGCAGTCTAGCCTGTCAATCAGATCATAGTCAATGAGGCCTCTTTGTGGGCATGATCTTCTCCTGAGAATTCTGAGGAATCCAGCAATATTTCCTCCTTAGAGGTAGGAGAGACACTTTCTTACTCCTCCACTCTCTTGGAGACACTCTACCGACAAGACACATGGCACTATGCTGATAGACTCCATCCCCTGGGAACTGGAGGAGCCACTTGGAGACCCCTGCCAGTGCTGAGATGTTTACAATGCCACTGGATCCAAAGACATTCTACCCATCTGGCCTGTGATAATCCTGCATTCAGCATCATTGTATGTGTTTTGTGAGACTGCAGAGGACTTTATATATTGGTATCAGACTCAAGGGCTAGTATTGGACTTAAGGACTTGAACGGAACTGGGTTGGGATGCTTTCTCAATGGTCAATTGCTCTTGTTTATAAATCTCTACCTTATATACATGAGTGTCTCCATGAATTTGTTTCTCCAGTCTACCTGGACTAACATAATCATCATTTCCAAAACATGTTCTACTTGAGTCCTTGGTATAAGCTCTTCTTTTTTCCTCTCCCTTTTCCACCTTCCTACCCTACTGAATCCTTATCAATTATATATTGTTATTATTATTTCACATTTCACACTGTCCGTTGCCTCCCCTCATTCTTATTTCTGCTATTCATCCCCCTTGGGGGGAACGATATATCCAACCTTGTGTTAGGTTCCTCCATTTCCCCCTCCCACCTCCCCAAACACCCCCTTCTTCTCTTGATATCACTACTCCTACTACTGTTCCTGAGGGGTTTATCTGTCCTGAATTCCATGTAACGAGAACTCTGATCTGTACCAATGTTCTCTGGTAGCCACATTTGTAAGGCAGAATGGGTCGTGATAGTGGTGGGGAGGAAGCATTCTAGGAACTAAAGGAATGATGTGTGTTTCATCAGGGCTATACTGCACCTGTGGTTTCTAGAAAACAAACTACTGGGCCTCTATTCATTAGATGATTTGTGTCTGCGTGCTACGAGTCACATGCAAATAGGAGCAGATGGCTGACAGGGTTACAGAACAAGTGGCTGGCATCATAGAGAAGGCAGGGCGAACCAGCTGTGTATCACTTCACACCAGCTGCCCCGAGACTCTGGAAAATAAAGCTTTCTACCTAACTGAGCCTCTTGGATTTCTGTTTATGGAGTACTTCAGCTGCAGGTGCCTTATTTCTAGATACATTCTTTATCATTTTAAGAAGTTCATAGGATTCATTTCTCTCGGGATCTTTTAAAGAAAGTTCAGATGTAAGACTTAGGAAGACATAAATAGCTTCCTTTCCAAGAAATATCCATGTTCTAGGCCCCAGGGTGGTGAAAACAGTTTGTATTCAGCTAAGTAAGTATGAGATGTAAGCACAAGGTCAGTGGTTCAAACCCACCAGCCAGTTCCTCAGAAGACAGGTGAAGTTATCTGCTGCTGGAAAGATTTAGAGCACTGGTTCTCAACCTGGAGGTCGAGAGTCCTTTGGGGGTTGCCCAACTCAATACAGTAGCAACAGTACAGTGATGAAGTAGCAATGAATATAATTTTATGGCTGGGGGATCACCATAGCATGAGGAACTACGTTAAAAGGTCACGGCATTAGTAAGGTTGAAAACCACTGATTTAGGGCCTTGAAAGCTCTATGTACGGTCTCTACCTATGAGTTGGAACTCACTGGAGGACAGGGAGGTTGGGCTTTGTTTTCCGTTTTGGTTTTGGTTTACCCATCTGAAGGCACCTGAGAAGACGATGCTCATGCCTGGCTTCTGAAAGGTCTCATGCATGGTAATTCTATAGAAGAGTTAGACCCTGCAGGTGTGTGAGGCACCAGGAGTTGGAAATGACTCAACAGGAGCTAACGCAGGGAACACACCCAGGGAAGTTGTTTCTGTAAATCCCCAAGACCCCCTAGGGAGCTGTTCAAATCTGGGACAGGTCAGGCTTGCCAAGAGTCTGAATTGGCACAGTGGCTACTGGTTAAGTGGTTTGGGCTGCCTGTGTGTGTGTGTGGGGGGGGGGGTGACTTTAGGGAAGAGACCATGAATTAAAGGTGACCCCTAAATTCTGATATTCCCAGGCGTCCCATTCCAGTTTCTCAAGAAGCTAGTTAGCATTTTGCTGTAAGCTATGTGCAGGGAGGACCTGCAGAGGGCAAGTAATTTGCATCCCTCTGCACCCATAACTGAAGGAAAGCCAAAAAAAACCCCCAAATTCCTGCCTTCACTGAGCCCATACCGCCCATAGCAAGTGGTGGTGGTCCTGCAGCCCGGGCTAGAACTGCTCCTTGTGAGTTTCTTCAACACTTTCAGGGAGTAAGGAGCCCTGCCTTTCTCCAGAAGAGCAGCTGGAGGTGTTAGCAGCCCAGGGCCCCTTGAATTGGGTGAAGGAGTGCAGTTTGGTGTGTGTAGGCTCCCCGCTGCCATGGTGCAAAGAGCACAGACATCCAGTAGAAAGGAAATGAGGTTCAGCTGCCCAGGGGCTGTTAGAGCAGTGGTTCTCAACCTGTGGGTCCCGACCCGTTTGGGGATCAACCATCCCTTTCACAGGGATCATTCGATTCATTACAGTTACAAAATGACTGCGATGAAGTAGCAACGCAAAAGTTATGGTTTGGGGGGGTCACCACCACGTGAGGACCAGTATGAAAGGGTCTAGTCTTTAGTAAGGTTGGGAACCACTGCCTTAGTGGGACACGCCCTAGGGAGCCAGGGCGAGCCCATTCACACCTCAGCCGAGATTCCTCATTACAGATTCCTGTAAAATGAGTGGCTGAACCGGACCAACTTCCTTTCACACCCCCAGGTTCCTTCTTTCTCTGCGGCTCCCTAGGCAAGACAGTGACATCTGTGGTGCCGCTCTGAGTAGAGAGGGCCGGATCCAATACAGGGTGTCACCTCACAGACCCTAGAAGCTCCTCCAACACAGAGGTCTGTCGGGGCAGGAGCCCTCACTGAGAAGGCGCAGGAAACCGGCATGCCAGCGGACTCTGGGAGCGCCGAGCTGAACCGGCACCTCCGTGCTTCAGTGGGTCAGGCTCATCCCGGGCTCCGATCTCGGAGTGAGTCCACGATTTGGTCTCGAGCACCTTGCTCTCTCTGAAAACCATCCCTGCCTTGACAGAAACACTCGGCTGCCATCGAGTTGACTGACACAGGGTGATGCCGGGTACAAGGGACTGAAGCGATGCCCCTCTCTCCGGCCAGAAGGACAACATTCCCTTGTGACCCTCGGGGTTTCCTTTAGCTGCTTTTCACAAGTAGATCACCAGGCCTTGCTTCCGAGTCTGTTTTTAGTCTGCAACCTCTCCCCCATGTATGATCCTGTTGATAAATGAATTACCAACAACACAGTGTCTTGCTTGAAACACAAAAGCCACCACGAACCATGGTGGGGAAATATGCGACGGCAGGTATTATCTGGGTCGGACTTCCACTTGGCATTCCCGGCTCAAGTTTCTCACTAGGGTTAAAGGGAACTTGAGAAAGACTGACTTGAAAACTTCTCTGTCACACCTGAACGGACGTGGCCTCAAAGATGTCATACTTTAGGGGACTTTTCTGTCCTGGGGAAGACATAAATAAGCAAGTTCTCTATTTTCCCTGATTTAATGCCCTCTCAGCATGTAATTCTTGGGTTAAAAAACAAACAAAACTCTTTGTCATGGTGTCTACTCACAGCAACCTGACAGGGCACAGAAGTGCCCACAGGGCTTGCAGAACTGTACATCGTTACACACGGAGAAAAGAGGTGCTCACAAAGTCCGCATCGTTCTCCCACAGCAGCAGAGGACGGACGAGTGTCTGAAGACCCTTTCGATTAGCTGCCGCCGGCTCATCCAAGTAGCCAGGCACTTAACCCTGACCTACGGGGTTACTCAATCTTTCATGTCTCTGCAAAAAGGGCTTGGGAGAACTGGGTTCCGGTTCCTTCCTCCCGCAAGGAGTTTTGAACGATTCTCAAGGGCCGCGGGGTCTGCAAGCCCGGGATCAGCCAGATAGCTTCTCCAGCGCTCCAGTGCGGTGGCAATTCTCCATGCGCCCCCCAGCACCTTCCCTGGGGCCCCTGGCTCGCCCGGACCCCCTCCTTACCGGAGCACGGCTGTGCGCTGCTTGCGGGATCCCGGGTCTCGGGGGCACCTTCGGCTCTGCACCCACGCTACCCCAGCGCTGCAAAGCCCACTGCTTCCGGCTGGCCCCACTGCAGTCGCCGTCGCCGAAGGGTGTCAGGCAGCCGGAGCGAGCGGCCGGGTGGGCTTCTCCTCTGCCGGCCTTGCGCCTTCTATCAGTCCGACCTACTCCCGGGCGCTGCGGGAGGAGGGACGGGGGAGGAGCCTGGGGCCGCCCGCCGCCCTCCGGCCGCCGGAGTCCGCGCGCAGCCTCTCCGCGGCCCGGCGCCGCAGCCACGGGATGGCCGGGCCACTGAGCCTGCGCCCCCGGCGGAGGGCCCGGATAATGCCTGCACCTGGCCTTCTGCAGCGTGGGTCCGGCTCTCACACTGAACTATCGGCTCCCCTCCGAACCCATCCCAAGGGTCCTTCGGGCCTCGCGGGCTCTCTGTGTTGCCAGGTAACGCCGCTCCCATCTGCGGCCGAAAAGGCCACGCACCGGGCGCATTTCGGGGTATGGGGACCGCCCAGGCCAAAGGCGGAACGGTGTGGAGTGTGCGCTCTGGGAGTCCACCATGCCCCAGCAGGCGCTTCTCTCTGGGCTTGTGGAATCCACAGAAAAGTACCAGCAGGAAGAGGAGGCTGTCTGACTGAGGACAGGAAAAGATGCCAAGAAGGGCCCACCTCCGAGCTCAGTGTAAACCAGCCTCAACTGAAGCCCCCCCCTTCATTTCCAAAGGCTTTCTCCTAAAATTAAAGTGACCAGATTTTAACCGGGACACCATTGACCGGGGGGGGGGGGGGGGGGAGGGGTGTTCTTGATTAAAAATTTGGTCTGTATGGAGCAACAAAAATTTTCATAGAATGCAAAAATAGTATTGTAATATTTATTTTAATTTTAAAACGCCGCAGGACGTTGTTAAATTGTTAAAAAGCGGGACGTCTGGTTGCTTTATCCTAAATCCACTTTCTAATAAACTTTTGTTCTTTTTTAAAGTCATTTTATTGGGTGCTCGTACAATCCTGTGTGTGTATGTGTAAGACAGAATTTTATATCAAAGAGTAATTGTATATTAAGAAAACATCCCATCCCATTCCAGATCAAGTGCATAAGTCTGGTATTAGCTCATATGTCTGAAACTAGTCTGTAAATTCCTCTCCAGACTCTCATGACACATGAAATGATGCAGAATGCAGGAAGATCGTAGGCCAGTGCGTGGAAAGTGTGGCTTGGTGTAGATCTCCACATGGCTCTCTAGCCCCAGGGCTCCGGCGCTATCATTGCAGCTCTATGTGGCTTGTCAGCAGGAAGGCGAAGCAGAGAGAGCTGAGGACATCAAGCTGGGACCTGATTGACAGGCTAACCTTCAACTTCAATTTTTTAATATTTCATACATCAATTGTATCAAGCATATTTGTACATATGTTGTCATCATTTTCAAAAGTTTTAATTGAGCCCTCACTATAAGCTTTTTTTGTTTTTTAATCATTATTGGGGCCTGATACAACTCCTATCATGATCAATACATATGTCAATTGTATGCAGACCACATTTGTTGCCATCATCATTCTGGAAGCATCCTCCTACCTAGACCCTCAGATATCAACTCCCCATATTTCCCCTCCTGCCCCTCCCCCTCCTCCATGAACCCTTAACAATTTACAAATTGTCATTATTTTGTCAATAGACACTGTCTGATGTGTCTTTTCACCCATTTCCCCTTTGTCCGTACTGTAGAGAAGAGGTCATTTGTGTTAGGTTGACTTGCTGTAGCCGTTTTGGGCCTGACCCTCCCCCACCTCCTTGAACCATATATCTGACTGATACAGCTCTCCCTAACCTTGCAGCCTCCCTGACCTTGCAGCCTGCTCTGCATTCTGTCAGGACCTAGACATACCTTCAACTTCCAGTCCCCAGTTCCTTTACCTTAAGTGGACTCTAAATTCCTGCCCAAGTGCCCCAGGGCTATAAAAGAGCGGCCATTTTGCCTCCTGGTGTGACTCCAACGGCCCCCAACCTCTTGGACCGCTGGACCTCGCCGGAGCTAGAACCTCCACAATAAAACTTGTTTATTTTACTATAATTCGGCTCTCACTCGTTTGCTGTGGCGCTCCATCACCTTACAATATGCAGATGCGCTACAATACGTTCCCCCCTTCTACTCTACCTTCCCTCCACCCTCCTGGCATCATACAACTCTTAATCCAATCCATACATCAATTGAATCAGGCATGTTTGTACAAGTTGCCCTTATTCTTTTGTAGACATTTACTTCCTAATAAACTTTTAAAAACTCACAGAGCCTTTGAAATGAGAGGCACTTTTGTGTTAGTCTTATGATTAGAAAGGGCAGTTGTACTCCATTTTTGGACTTGACTTGAGAGTTCTTGTTGACTTTTCAAAGTCACCTTTTCTCACAGTGAGGCACGCCTGGTGGTGCAGTGGGTTCAGCACTGGGCTGCTTGCTAAGGGCAGGTCTCTGGTTCAGATCTACCAGCGCCCCGGAGGAAGATGTATGAAATGGCCTGCTCCCATAAAGATCAGCAGTCTTGAAGACCCAACCCAACCCAACCTCACTACCATCCATGATGCCCACCCAGTGCAACCTCATCGCACAGGGCAGAACTGCCCCCATGGGTTTGCAAGACTGTTACCCTTCACAGGAGTCGAGAGGGATTCTGTCTTAGCTGGGGTCGCCATTAGTCAGAACTGATGCATGGCAGTACAAGTTTCTTTTGTCCTCTCCCCACCTCGATGTCCCCCACCCTTTGACAAGTGTTTCTCTAACTTTGACGCTGACCTAGTTGTACCCCCCCAAGGAAGACTTTCTTTTCCTCTGAGGTCTGCCAGGTACAGAAAATCACAGCCTGTACTCGGAAGATCATTCCTCTATAGACAGACAGATGCAAGGTGCGATAGCCCACGCTCAAGGAGTCTTCATGCAAGTATAGCACCATCAATCGATCGTTACATTCAACCCTCACGAAGAGGCAAGATGAGGAAAGCAATTTTTATAGCAGGTGAACCCTGCCCCTCCACCTCCCACCCCCATCCTGTCATTGTCCTGTGTCCATGCTGAAATAAACTGGAACTCATACACTTTCAAACTATATGCCTTGAATGAATTATGCAATTCCACAGAGAGTACAGGGCTTTCAAAAAAGTTTGTGGAGGGGCAAAAATCCATTATTTGAAATCCCATGTACTCCAAATTTTTGAAGTCCACTTGTACGTATCCATTATTCCTGTTATGCTATTATACTTTATAATCTCTGCTAAGTGCCTGCTCTAGATATGTTGTCTTTGACTCACCCGATTGTCTTTCAGTCAATCAGGATTTTATAACATTCAAAACCAACTCGTTTTCCTCCTCACTCCTCAGGGCAGAGGTCGTGGGTACTCTGTGTATATAAAGGTCTTTCCTCTCTGGACTGGCTTCCTGCAGAAATAACCCTCTTTTGATTCATTTTAAGCAGCCTCTACGAGGTAGTTCGATGACAGAGCGTGTTTGTCTAGACCACTGGTTCTCACCCTTCCTGATGCTAAGACCCTTTTATACAGTTCCTTCTGTTGGGTTTGCTGCTACTTCATCACTGCAATTTTGCTACTGCTGAGAATCGGGCCAACCCTTTGAAAGAGTCGTTGGACTCACAAAGGGATTTCAAACCACAGGTTGAGCACCTTTGGGTTACACTTTGAGCTAGAAACTCAGGAAAAGTAATACAGAAATCATTTGTTGTGGTGTTCACTTTTAGGAACTCAGCTGTGAGTTGGAAGGCAGAGAGAGAAAGGTGAAATTGTCTGCTTCCATATAGATTTAAAGCCTCAGAAGCCCTCTGGGGCAGTTTAACGCTGTCCTATAAGCCACCATAGGCTGGAAACACCTCCGTGGTAGTGGGCTGGGTTTTTCCCACCCCCCATGGTAGTGGGTTTGAGGTTATTAGTATTACTTTTCCAAAAATAGATTCGTCTTGTGGAGGCAAAAAAAAAATGCAGGGCAAATGCTATTTTATCTTATTTATTTTATTCTAGGCTTTTACCTGGGGCCTCTCCAATCAGTGGGGCTAGATGCAATCTTGGGTCTCCCATTTATTGGTGATGTGACCTTGAATGAGATCTTTAGTTGGAAATGACTTCAAAGCAGTGAATTTGTTTTTTGATTGAGTTGGAATTCACTTGATGCCAATGGGTTTGGATCTAAGATGGCAGTCACAAAACATGAGATTCCATTAAAATCTGACCATCCCACCCCCAAATATTCTCATAATGGTACAGAGGACAAGGAAACCTGGTCAGAGAATCCCACTAGACAATATGCATGTTCATAACACTAAAAACCCTGCTATTGATCTACAACTTTAATTTAAAAAATCATTTTATTGGGGGCTCATACAACTCTTAATCATAGTTCATACATTTGTCCATTGTATGTCAAGCACAATTGTATATTTGCTGCCCTCATCATTCTGAAAACATTTGTTTTCTACTTAAGCCTTTAGCATCAGTTCCTTATTTTCACGTCCCTCCCCTTGCCCCCACTTCATGAATCCTTGATAATTTATAAATTATTATTATTTTGTCATATATTACACAGTCCAATGTCTCCCTTCACCCACTTCCCTGTTGTCCGTACCCCAGGGAGGAGGTTATATGTAGATCCTTATAATCAGTCCCCCTTTCTACCCCCTCCTCCTCTCCACCCTCCCAGTTTCCCCACTCTCACCACTGGTCCTGAAGGGATCATCTATCCTGGATTTCCAGTTCCCATCTGTATCAGTGTGCATCCCCCAATCAAGCCGGATTTGTAAGGTAGAGTTTTTTTTTTAAGGGGGAGCACCACTGCCCTCTGGTGGTCATGGGAGCTACCCAGCCTTTCTCCTGGAGAGCTGCTGCTGGATTTGAACCGCCAAGCCCGTGGGCCGCAGTCCCACCACTCAACCACTACACCACCGGAGCTCAGCCCCAGGTAGTGTTTATACATGTTAGAACACTTAAAAATACAGAGAGGAGGCTAGGTTGTTAAGTTTCTACTGTAGCAAGTGGAGAAATAAGGGAAACTCCTGAAAGTTGCTAAAAGAGGAAATAACAGTGTGGTTCACAGTAACATTTTACACACACACACACACACACACACACACACACACACACACACACAGCAGTGAGAGCCCAGAATATGGTGACTAATACTTTTAGGAAGGGCGGAGAGGAGAAGAGATCGGCCCAGCACATGAACTCAATCAGTTCCCATCTCTTTTTGCCAAAAGTGGATTGATCGTGTATGAGTCAGGACCAACTCGAAGACAGTGAGAAGAGGACATACCAAGACAGAGTGTACATCATATTATTTACATAGCACCAATAAACTAAAAACAGAAACCATGAAGGGTCATTATATTGGAGTGGGGGGATGTGTTGTTTTGATTTTAGCCTGACAACATTATTATTTCATAATTGGAACTACGTATGAATCCATTTATGAAACATTCTGAATTTTTTTTTAAGATTAGAAAATTGCAGAAGAAAGAGACTTCACCAAGACAATAGCTCTGAAGAATACGCAGAGCTTATCTGGCAGAAAGGGGAAAAAGTCCCTTCTGCAGATCACAGACTGGTGTGAGCAGAAGCACCGGGCCAAGGCATGAAGGATACCACTGGGGAATACTAGTGCTTAATTGTGTCCAAAGCATCAGGCAGTGAACGGCATGGCACAGAGAAAGTGATAACAAGAGAAACTGGGTCTCTTAGTACTGTTTAGGACTCTGTGTATGAGTTTTTTGAGGGTAGGAACTATGCTGTGTTAGTCTGGGTTGACTAAAGAGATAAATCCAGAGACATTCAGATATGTATAAGAAAGAGCCTGATATACAGAACAATGGAATATTGAGCAAACATCGTGGTCCAGTCCAGATCAAGTCCATAAGGCCAATATTAGGCCAAAAATCTGATATCAATCTATAAAGTCCTTTTTTAGACTCATGAAACACATGCAATGACACTGAATGCAGGAAGATCACAGGCCAGTGGGTGGAAAGTGTTGTGAATCCAGTGGCGGTGGAAGCCTCTCAGTGTGGCGCTGGTCTCCATGTGGCTCCTCCTGCTCCAGGGCTCATCATCAATAATGTCTCACAGGTAGTGAGTGGGTCTTGTCTCCAGTGAGCTACTTCTCTCTGTGGCATCTCCCAATGAGGTAATCAAGTTGCAACCTGACTGACAAGCTAGACTCCACCCCCTCACAAATTGACACTAGATTATGTAACTACCACAGTTGTTTTTATTTTCCTTATCTAGTACAGATAACCCTTGGGCAAAACGTGTTTTCCAAATGAAAGAATTAATGGATGAAAGAAAAATATTTTGTAGGTAATAGGGAGCCATTAATGTTTTTAAAGCAGAAAATTAATATTGATTATTTAAAAAACATAATTTCATACTGCATAAAAATTGAATTGTGATAGGAGAAGCCAGGAATAAAGTATAAACTAGGAGACTGTTGTCATAGTTTAAGTTAAAGATAATAATGTAAACCAGAATGGTGCTATCGGGAATGAAACTGGAAGATCCATTTGGGGGGTATTTCCAAGATAGAGTTAGAAAGGAGAGGCAAAGAAAAGGGCTGAACCCAAAAGGCCCAAAACTTTCAGGTAGGAAACAGCTAAAGATAAGAGAGTCATTAATTGGGAGGTAAAAGAACAGGAACAGGCTGTTAAGCAAAAGAAACAGAGTTCTACATGCATTGAGCTAGCAGGGTGTCTGAGAATGGTGCTTTAAACTGTGAGACTTGACTTGTGAAATCAATTTGCTGAGTAAAGTATTTTTTCATGAAACAGAATATGATACATTTCTTAGTATGTCACCTGTGGTACGGTTAGATACTGTCTCATAATGCTTTTATTTCCATTGCACATGTATGTATGTCATTGACATAAAATGCCCTTCCTCTTGTTAGCTCTAATAACGATTTGTTCCCTGGATCCAACCTCACTGCCATCGAGTCGATTCTGCCTCTCAGCAACCGTTCAGAACAAAGCAGAACTGCCCCGGGCCTTTCTGAGACTGTCACTCTACAGGAGTAGAGAGTCTCGCACAGCCAAAGCACTAACTCCAAGTTGGAGAGAAACAAGGGAGTTTATTAGAAAGTGACACCAGCAGGGAGACTGACAGCAAGATAGGCTGATTAGATGGGTCCCATTTGAACTCAGAATCCACTTTTACAGTGAATTGTCCAAATGGGGGAGTCATGTTCTTTCTATGACTCATGTCACAGCTGTGAATACCCACTATAACAACCAGATAAAACAATAAGAGTAGCATTTCTGATGCACCAGTAATCTCCTTTCATGTCTTAATGGACTGCCAGGCAGAGTTTTGACCTCCAGGCAGGTCAAATCATCCAGAGGATTCATGTACCATATATTTGTCTTTAAGAACTAGAGAGTTCAGCAGTGGGGCTGGACCTCCTACTCCCACCACCGGAGAGCAGTGATGCCCCCCCCCCACAAAGAACTAGAGAGTTGGAAAACTTCCATGGGGGCTGGCGCACGGAAGGAGGCCAACAGAATGTGAGTTCAGCTAACTACAAAGCAGCTAGCCACGAACAGGGAGCCAGTCTACTGGGGGTCCAAAGACAGATCTTGGGGGCACTTTGCCTTTGGGTACTTAGGTGGAATCGGAGTTGTCTAGAGCAGCTCACGGCACCCATCTCGTTTCAACTCTGCTTGCTGGGGTTTTGCTTTGATAGCTTGAAATCGGTGGTGGAACTCTTCAGACACAAAAGTTGGCAAACACTCCAAAAGTGTCAAGCAAGCCAGTACACCTCTGGATGGAACCACACCAGCTAGGGAGCTCATTATGCAAGTCTGAAGCTCGGGATGAAGTTCTGGAAGAACCGACAATTGACACCGAATCGATTCCAAATCATGGTGATTGTGTGTGCTACCAAGTATCACTCCACACAGGGGTTTGTTTGTTTGTTTAATGGTTGCATTAGCACATACTTCACACATCATACAATTTAATATTGCAATCATATTAAGATTTGTGCAATTATCACCACAACCAATTTCAGAACACATTACTCTCCTACCCACTGTTGTTGGCTCCCCATTTCCCCCCATCATCCCCTACCATCCCCTTAGGCAATTATCAATCCAGTTACCACCTCTATAGATCTAGTTATTGTGAATTTTATATACTGTATATTCTCAAGTTTTCAGCATATTTTTGAAAATGCGCCTCCCCTCCCAGCTTATGCTCAAGTGAGGGTCCCACTTTACCTGTTCTCTGGTGTAGTTTAGGTGTTCTCGGTCTCTCCTACTGATCTGCAGGCACCTGCAGCTTCTGTGGGTGGTCCATGACAGCTGGTATCACCGCTCTTTTTTTCTCCTGCATGCTGGCAGCCTCTGTGTTGTCTGTTCCGTATGGGGTGAGAACCTGCCCGCTTCTATACTCTGGTACCTGGAGCTTACTGCATCCTTGTCAGATGAATGTCGCATGTGCCTCTCTTCTCCTGCTGTTCTCCAGGACTGTGGCCAATGACATAGCCTTTACAGTCTTACCCATGCTTGGTCATGCCTCCTTGCTCCCCCAAGCATTGCTGAATACAAGTACTGATACATCTCTGGCCTTGGATATACAGTACGTTTATTTACAGTACTTAGTCTGCTATATTTTATTTTTTATTTTCTTATTAACCCCAATCTGGACCCAGTGTTGACTATGCTTGCATAGAGCAGCCTGTGTTAGGGCTCATAATAGACACACTGCATTTTACACACACTGTATTACTGCATGTGTTGCGTTAGCACTTCCCATACATATGCAGTAATGCTGCATATGCAGTAGCACAGCGCATGAAATAACAGTGCACACATAATGCCGTGTGTGTAGTATGAACCCTGACACAGGCAACTCTGTGCAAACAATCATGACATCACATTCTGGGATATCATCAACTGCATTAGGCCTCAAACTATACAAGCTGCACTGTGTGGATGAGGTAAGGCAGCGCATGCAGTAACACAGCATGTAGAGTTACTGTCGATACCATCTTGTTTTTGTTGACCCTCTCTTCCACTTACAGCTCCAGTTTACTGTTTTTCTTTGAAATATTCAAAAACATTTAACCTACTGATGCCTCAATTAAATGAAACTTTATTGGTATTTATTTTATTTTAAAATTTACTAGTAGCTGCTGCATTTCCTGCCCTAGGCTTACGCTCAAGTCAATAAGTTTCCCTAGTTTTTCTGTGGTAAAATTAGTTGTGTCGGACTGTACTTGGGTCAGCTGATACTCTAGTTTATATTTAAAATCATACAAAACACAGCCAGGAAGCAAACAAACAAAAAGTCAACAACAATGACAAGACGAAACATAAAGGAACCTCAATGAAAAAGAAAGCTGAAAATATTGAAAACAGGAACAACTTTAAATGGATCAGAAGGGAGATCAAATGATAAGGTATTACATTTTAACCTAATTTTCCATCATCAGCTAATGAGGATTCACATACCATGTATTTAGCTTTGAGCAACACAGAGAATTATAATAGTCTGTGTGATAGCCAGACTATTCACATTCCTAGACTATGTATGGCTAAAGGGGGCTTACTGGAGTCATAAGCCACATGTGGACTTTGGTCCATGGATTTTGGTCTTCCACTGCTATTGCCTTCTACAAAACAGGTGTTCACAATTTAAGCACTGATACCATTTCCCCCTGCACAAAGACCTTATCAAGGGACCTGGGCTGAAGACATTTATTTGCAAGTAAAAAAATCTAGGACACGTGGCTGGTAATAGTTACAGACCTCAAACACTAGCTGAGAGGTTCACAGTTCAGCCCTAGCAGAGGCAGCTTGGAAGAGAGGTCAGGCAATCCCCTTCTGAAAGGTTACATCTTTGAAAACCTAATTGTACAAACGGGTGGGAGGTAGTTTCTGACCTCCTTCTTTAACTTTACAAGAAGAAGGAAGAAGAATCATTATCAGCAATATCTAGTCATGGCTGATTCTTATAAAATAGACTCTACCCTCCAAAATTTTTATGAATTCTGACACCAACTGTCCTCCCCATCGAACTCTTCTCTACTGGATTAAATAATTTTGCAATGGTCACACCACCCTCATGCTCACAATCATGGGATATATTAGGGAAGTAGCAGGTTATAATTTAGGATCAGGAATTGGGATATAGGTCTTTGGTGAAGACAGCTACTTCTTTGCTATGTCATGAGCAGGCATCTCTCTGACCCTCCATTCCTAAGCCCATCAGGCCCCTTGCACTGCCAAGGCCTCTGTTTTGCTCGGGTATGTGTTATAAATTTTCTGAGTTCTGCCTATAAGTACCCAGAGACTCCCATATTCAACAGAAAACCTCCTGCCCTTGGTGCTCAGCTTTCTCAATCTGTGGGCCAGAAATCCCACTGTGCTATCTCCCCTCCATCTCTGGTTCAAATGCTTCTCTGCCATCAATTCCTTACGTCAACTTCTTAGTGTCTCTCACCATTTCTGATGTTACAGGAAGTTCCCAGTGTATTGATCCCAGTTCCTTATCCCATGTGTCTCATATTATTGTCTATTTATTGGTGACCCACAAACATTATGAATCAGAACTAGCTTGATGCCAATGAATTACAATCTTTTGGTGGAAGTTACAATACCACAGCTAGAGAGGGCATAGAAAAGCAACCCATTGCTCAGCAACTGCAGAGTAGCTCAACTTTGAATTCTGTATGAGCTTACATGAGTCAGAATGGACTTGTTGGCCTCTAACAACAACAACAACAACAACAACAACAACCCTCTAAAGGCATTTTATGGAAGAGAAAATGAAAGGATGAGCAGTAGTTTGAGTGAGAGAAAGCAAAAAATCTGGTGGTAACATGAGGGTAGTAACACAATGCCTCAACATCCTAAGCACTGTCCAGTCCTGGTTGAGATTCACTCCTTTGTCATTGAATTGTTCTATGTACGTGGTGATGTGCTTTCCAGTGGTGATGCTTTCCAGGATGAGAGCAAGAGCAGAGGGGTTACTTGAACCACCAATATTAAAGAAGATGAAGGAACTGGTGAGAACCAGAAAAGACAAAATTTTCTTATATCTTTAGTTGAGACTAATATTCATGTTGTTATAAACCAAAACAAAAATAAGAAAACATTTTAAAGATCAAATAGGAATGACACTCTTGGTAGATAGTTAGCAATTAAGATAATATTTCCCAGACATTTTTCTAGACCTTATTATAATAATTAAGAGGGAAGAGTCAGTCAGACAGGGGTTTGAATCCAGTTTGACCTGTACTCTGAGGCCTTAGGAAAATTCTGAAGTCGTTCTAATCCTTCCATTTCCCAATCTATAAAATGATGTACTAATGACTCCTAGACTATAGATTCTCATGAGAGTGATGGGGATCATGCATACAAGTATTTAGAAAGATGCCTGGTAAGCAGGGTGGGTACATAAATAAGTGTTAGCTGTGGTCAGAGCGTGGCAGTGTGTGTACTCTACATCGTATGTATGTGATATGAGAATGAAAATAGTCTAGAGTGTGGGCACTAGCAGTTTGAGCTTGAGTGAGTTGGAAGAACCTATCTTGAGAGAAAGTGAGAGAAATAGGATCAGAAGACATGGTCAGAGAATGGAATTTGAAGCCTATGACTTCCAGAGAATGGCATGTCCAGGATGACTGTGACTTTAAGTTTCTGAAGTACAAAGATGAAAATCTTTTATTCAACATTGTTAGCCAATCCCCCAATCCATGATTCTATCTAAGGGTTGGTCTTCATTTCTAGTTGGCAGTTTCTCTGCCCTTTTGGACTTGGCTTACTTAGGGGTTCTGGAACCTGGGGTGTCATAATTGACTTGCTTGTATGTATTCAGCAACGAGACTCCATGTTTGACTTGCCAAACCAGTCTTCAAGATATTTTATCCTGCTTGAGTAGGCTAAGTGCCTACTGCACCCCTGGGACTTCATGGAAGATAGAGGAGGCAAGAAAAGAGAGAAAGAAAGAAAGACAAGGGCAATAGAAGGTAGGGGAGGCAGGAATTATATACACTCCAGACTTCTGGACCTCAATCAGAGACAGCATGATGCAGACACTCAGCTTCCCTGTTCAGTCACCAAGTCACCAGATCCCGGATTTGCAATGGCATTCATTTCCTCCACTGGGTTCTTGGTCCACATGCCACCCACTTCTCCATTCCCACTATAGCTGCATTTATCATGACTATCTTGAACTGTGCAACTGGTTGACACAGTTCAACATGTTCATTATGCAATAAGACTGTATCGCACAATTGGGAGCTAGAAGAAAATTAAAATCTCCATGTGATCGCACCATCCAAAAAGAACTACAGTTACCATTTCAATGTATATCCTTCGAAGTTTTTCTCCATATATGCCAGTTCTCACAGGCACACCGAAATGATTGGTTATTAGATTCTACACGAATTTAGCAGCACCATGCTAGTGCTTTACCAAGACAATAAAAGGATGTCAACCACAGAAGTTCACAAGGGTGTAATGTTTAATTCTTAAAAAGGCACTGCAGTTGTTTTTTTGCAGTTAAATTCTGTACATGTGAAAATAATTGTGAATGTATGTGCAAAGTTTTATAAATGGACATTCTAAGTAAAACCACATTGCATCTTCTTTGCCTTCTCACCCTTGTCCCTGTTCACTGATGGACTCCTCATCCAAGCATAGGTTCTTGTGGTCAAATTGCTTCTCTAAAAATGATGGACTTATGATCCTGTTACTTCCTCATCCCGAAATGTCAGTATTTTCCAGAGTACACAGGATGAAGGGAAGTCCAGATTCTCTGATAATGTACATTGAGGATCTGACTCCTACTTCAGGTTGGCCTCTCATGTGAAACTCAGTTGACCTTTTACCATCCTGGACCTCATGTTGACTAGATCCATTGTTGGAAGAATTCTTGTTTAATTGATCCAGAATGTGCTGTGTAACATATGGCACTCTTGAATTGGATCACTAGACAAGTGGTTTAAGAAGGGACTACTCACATCCATGAGAATAGAATTTAGGGAGCCCAGCAAGACATAGTACAATACCTCCAGGCAAATGCAGACAGTGTGCTCTTATCACCTGTGGGCTGGATGGAGGCAGTGTAGTAGGCAGTGATTGGCATCTAGAGATGGCAACTCTATGGAGAAGACCTCATGGCAGGAGACTACATGGCAGGAGCTGACCCTTGCAGTTAACTCATGGCAACCAGGTCAGAGAGGAACCAAGGACTCAATAGTCCAACCACACTCTCCGTCCACCCTCCAATCTTCTGTTGGAGATTGGTCAGATCCAGTTCAAAGGCAGAGTGCACTCCTTACTATTGGAGCAGATCAGCCTCTCTGGGTGTAGAATGACTAAGAGTGGATCAAATGGAACTAGTGGTAGACATTAAATATACCTGTTTATCCTGTAGGATTCCTAGATGCTATTCCTCTATAATTCTCTATAATCCAGAAAGCTCTTAACATGCCTCTCTAGGGATAATTACATTTGTTTTTGTGCAATTATCCTCCAACTAGATGGATACTCCTTTATAGAGAGAGACTCTTGTTCCATATGTATAATCAGACCATCCAAAAATATTTACTATGACTTTATCCTCCCAAAAGATCTCCTGAAGACAGTTTACCCAGGGACAATAGATCCACAGAAAGTGTTAGAAGAGATTAAGTGTCTGAGCATGAAACCAAGACCTGCAGGGTAGAAACCGAACCAAATGTCAAGACAATAATACCCAACACAGTATATGCTCCATTCAGGGATCAGCATGTGGGGATGCTATACAGACACATATCCAGGTTGTATAGGGCCCTACAGATCCTGACAGGAGAGTCACAATTATGTTTTTGAAAGTGTCATTTGAGGGACACAAAAAAGCAAAATAACATCTAATAGCAAACATGACCGATTAGGAAAACCTATCTCCCCAGCATGAGGTACCATAAGCCTTATGCCTAATTGGCAGACCCTTTCTCGTTGTGTTGATCAGTGGCTGTGCTGGAGTCTAGACCCAGCAGAACCCCTTTCTTCACTCTGCTTCAAGAAGGTACCAAGGTGTCAGGCAAAGCTCTCCTCCTTGACGAGGAAGCCTCAAGGAAATACACGAAAGATGGACAGAGACTCTTTTTTAAGCAGGGTTTTTTTTTTTATTCAAAGATGTAACTGGATAAGTAAGACTTGTTTACAACCATTCTTGTGAAAGACTTTTAAAAAAAATACAGCCAACTTCTTTGCAAATAGCAGACACATACCTCAACTATAATGAGCTAATTTTTGGTAGATAATATACATGATTAGACAGAAATAGGCAAGCTCATACTGGTAGATTAACTATCAAATGCTCAGGCAAAACTCTGTTTGTGGCCCCCACTTCTTGATTGATTTCTAGTTCCACTTCATCTTCTACTGTCTTGTTGAGTTCCTGACCGACTTCCCTGTCCACTCTGTCCACTTGACCGCTCACCAGAACTTATCCACAGAATCAGAGCCCCTTGCCGTCTCAGTCTGAGTCAGGAGCCTGGGACCTTCATGACACCTGGACTGAAACATCAACAGTGAACTTGGCTGTCTCACAATTCTCTACAAGATGTAGACAGACCTGGTCTGGATAGACCAAAAGCCTTTGAACTTCAGTTCTCTTGCCCACCAACTTTCACGCTAAGTTTTTGTATGTCAGACTCAGTGTCTGGGTTGGTGCAGAAGAACCCATAAAGCAGTGAGCACAAGTAATGAAACAAAGGTATTTAAGATGACGTGGTTTCCTTCCTTTCACCCTCCGTCCCTAGTTCCCCAACCTGTCCACCTCACTGCATTGCCTTTTCCACAAGCAGGGGTTTGAAATGGAGCTACATCGTATTCCAGGATGGGAGCTCCCAATGTCCATAACTTTGGCATATACCCTTTGACCTACCATCTCAGGAAACCATGTAGCATAATAGATGAGAAGACGAATGCTGCAACCATACATGGACCTTAAACTGTGTGGCCTTGTGTGAGTTACTTGACTTCTATGTACCTCAGCTTTCTCTTCTGTGTAGTAGGTATAATATTTGTACTTGTTCCATATACTCATATTTCTTAACATGTACTAAAGCACTTAGAACAGAGCCTCTCGATTCAATTTAACTCATTGCCATTGAGTCAGGGTCGACGTGTAGGATTGTGGGTTCAAATAAATAATAGGCACTTTAAGGTCTTGATAATTGAGGAGAGTCTTTCTTCGGTTATACCTGGGTGGCTGGAATCTAAAAGCGAGTCTTTTGATTGCAGTCCTGAGTGGACATCTCAGTGAGTTTATAAAGTCAAAAACTCATTTATCATTTATCAGGGACCCAAGCAAGCAGATGAAAAAAGTGGAAAGCAAAATTAATGTCAACATTCTTTAGAGTTAGTGAGCATTGCAGAACATAGTATTGATTATAGCATCCTGGTTCATAAAATAGTATAGTGATGTTCTGGTTACAACATAAAAAAGAACATTTTATTAATTACAATGTTCTGATCTTGGGGATATAGAATTACATTGTAAAATCAATGGCTAGCAGGACTTTCTGAGATGGGAGGAGGGAGGGAGCAAGTTATTCAGCAGTCAACCAAATGGCTTTATGGTGGCTAATGCTAGTCTGCTTCAACCTATTAAGAATTGCTACCCCTATAGGGTGGAATTGCCCCTGTGAGTTTCTGAGAGGGAAATTGCTAACAGGAGTAGAAAGCCCGATCTGGGCTTTCTCCCACAGAGCAGCTGATGGTTTCAAACTGCTGACCTTGTGCAATGCAGCTCCTTGCTTCACCACGACACTACCATATCTCTTAGAATGAAACCTATGTAAACCACGACTGCTACTACTTAGTATTTGAGGGAGGTAGTATTTGAGGCAACCAAATAACTGGCCCAAGCAGAATTCAGCCGCAACCAGCAGAGAGTGGGGCAAAGCTGCCGAGTCTACACGCATTCATTCCCTACATCGCTGTCACTGTACCCTACTGATGTGCTGAACTCCACAGGAGAAGGTAAGCACTGAATTAAAACAGCGGAACAATGTGCTTTTATCTAATTCTAGCAAGACTGGAAAAGTCCTGGCAGTGTAGTGGGGTATGCAAAGGGCTGATAAGCACAAGGTCAGCAGTTGAATCCCACCTGCCTCTCCATGGGAGAAAGATGAGGCCGATTGCTCCCCTAAAGAGTTACAACGTCAGAAATTCTAAGGGGCAGCTCTTCTCTGGGCTACTGGGTCAATGAGTCAGAAAAGACTTATGGTACTGAGCTTTTTTGTTGTTTATTAGTGTGGCTTTAGGTAAATAATTTAATGTCAGTGAAATCTCTGTGTCCCCATCTGTAGAATCAATTTTTAGTTTATGATTTCCAGAGTCTCTTCTTGGTTTTAAAAAAAAAAATGCAATCTCATGAGGTCTCATTGAAGGCACAGCAGCCAGAAATTTTTTCTGCATTGTTCCTTCAGCAAAGGTGGCCAACGATCGATAACTCTCTCACAGATCCTGCCCCAGGTGGCCTTTGGGAAATAGAGAGGTTTTTGAGGGTTGGTTTTTTACATTCACTCCAGACGAAGTTATTCATACAATCACAAGTGTCACATGACAACAGTGAAAAAAACATTAATCACACCCATTATTACTTAACTCGATTGGCTCCTTGGAATGTGCAAGGGATCACTTATTTTTATAAGATCAGGATTAAGCTTGCCTTATTTTTATATGTTGGATATTGTTTGAATGTTAAGAAAAATTTCACTTTGTAGATCCTCATTATATCACAATATTTTGAACCATTTTATTTGGGGCAGTGTTTTTGTTTTCTAATGGAATTGTCCCAACTCACGTGTGAACTCTTTGAAGCTCTGGCCATCTCCCTGGGTTGCCTCATCCCTTGGCCAGCTCATGGTCTGTCAGAAACCTGCTATTAGGAAAAGCATGTGCGAGAGGGTGGGGCACCAGAGCAGTGTGGGGTGCTGATGACAACAGCTGATTCTTCTCACAAATCATCCCAGATTTGTTCCTTGAGGGCAAAGCCTATTATACTAGATCACTCAACACATTCTAGGCCTGCATTCAATAAGTGGATTCAAAAATTCATGAAAATATAACCTTATCTCTAATGCCATTTCCCACAAAAATTTTGAAGCCTGCACATCATCTGTTGGATGATGTCAAGCTAACTGAAACTATTAAGGAGCTAAAAAACAAGATGAGACACTTTAACTCTATGAGGGTAAGAATAGGGTGTCACATATACGTTGTTTCTGTCCTGTAATTAATAAACAAACAACCACACTACTAAAACCGTTGTTGTTTAGTAAATGGACTCAGTAGGAGACCTGTGCCATAGCGGATTTTCTAAGACATTGCATCATCAGGCTTTTCTTGTCAGGTGTCTGGGTGGACTTGAAGTAGCAACCTTTGGTTAGCAGTAGATGTTTCCACCATTTACAACCCCCTGTGGTCTGGCAAGGGCATTAAGGGCTGTGTTCTGTGACACAGTGATGCCTTCTGAACACGCTACTCTCCCTTGGTGTCTTTTTAAACATTGTATTGTGTTCTAACTAATTATCCATTTATTCTATGATTAATTATCTATTCATTATATATTATAAATCAGGGCTCCAGAATTATTATCTGCATCTATTTCATTTGATTTCATGAGTCTTCGCCATAAAGGAATGGGTTGGTGTGTTTCACTAAGCCACCATCTGGGTTCATGTTAAGTTCTCCCTTGACTTTTGTGAGTCTATAGTCTCCTCGTTTCCCTCCTATCTCTCTGGAAGGACTCCCTAATCGTCTTTCCTATTGCACTCTGATTTTCCCATCGCTAGCTGATCTTAAAGTGATCAAAGACTTCAGAATGTGGGTTGGGGTCTCTTCCTAGGCTATCTTTGATAATCCCAGACTTTCAAATCACAGTGAAATTTCAAAGTTACTTTCAAAAAATATAAATCAGACAATCTTGGACTATATCGTGGACTCCAAGTCCCGCTCTATCTTCCGACCATTTTGTTCCATGGATCAGCACCTCCTGCTTGTTTTATGTTTGCCCAAGTTAAGTTGCTATTTCCCTTTCTCTGTCTGGAAGACTGTTTTGGGTTCAAGCCCCAAAGAGGGAGACACTTAGAGGCTGAGAGACTGAGACACTGATCTAGGGCCAATGTAAGAGACGCTGTAATTTACATTAGGGAGCTCAAGCACCTGGAAAGCAGTACTGCTTCCAGCTGCAGATGGCTGGACAGTAAAGGATCTACTAAGGGAGCGCTCTCTAGCCTGGGCACTTTTAAAACCAGTTGTGAGGTGGGTTACTGGAACTAGGACATTAGGCCCTGGAAACTAGTTGCTATGGTATGTCGATCAAAAGGGGGAAGGAGGAAACAGTCCCTCAATGTTTAGCTGAGTTCTATCCTGGTGTGTGTGTGTGTGTGTGTGTGTGTGTGTGTTGACTTCGGGTGCTCCAGAGGACACACTGGGAATGCCTGCTTAGCTGAAATTTGAATGTTTGGGAGCATAAACTTGCACATCTACAAATGCTTTCTGAGCTTTTGTTGTTTTTTCTCCTTTATTGTCTACATACCTCCCCACCCCCACCCCAGAATTCTAAGCGCAAGGATGACAGAGGGGAGGCCTGTCTTGTTATCACAGGTCTCAGTGCAGTGTCTCCCAGAGTCAGGTGTTCGATGAACCTGCGGGAAGAAAAGAAAGACAAAGAGGGGAAGGGAGGAAAGAGTGAAAGATGAAAAGAGAGGGGCCCTTTTCGTCCACCTAAATGTATCGATGCCTGCACCAAGGAAGCCAAAAGAGGCAAGAAGAAAGCATCGGAATGGGGTTTATTTGGGTTTTTTTTTAGGGGGGACTGAGATTTTGTTTAACTTTTCTCTATTTTCCAAGTATGTACCTTGCACCAGGTGCTTTAAAAATATTTTAGCTTAATCATTTGGATAGCCTTAAGAGAAAAATATTACACATTATTGTTTTGGTGAGAACATACAAGTTCAGCTAAATTAGGGACTTTGCCAAGGTAGGGAATTGGGGCAGGAAGGAGGTGTCCGTGCTGTTTGTCAGGCTCCACACAAGCCGAGTTTCTCCTGCACACAAACGGATACTGACAAGCTCCAGCTGTCCCTGTGTGGGCTGCTTTCGATTTTAAAAAGATTCTATGTCTTTCTGATCAAATGCCATTTGAAAAAAACGTATTCAGAAGTACATATGAATTAAGGAAGCTCACGAGTAGCCAAACGAAGAGGGGTCATGTTCACATGGGTCTGCCAGCTAAAGAGGCTGAAGCAGATTGCAGGGCAGTCACGAGGAAGGAGGGGTCCGTTTCCACGGTGCAAACAAAACAAGCTGCAGGACAGCTACGGCGGGCTGCCTGCCGGCTCGGAGCACCTCAAATTTCAAACTAGACAGTAAGTCTCTTTATCGAACCCATTCTAGGATGTTCTCTATAGTTAATTGGCATCATTCCTACTGTTTACACCAGACAGTTGCTGATGCATTTGTAAACTGGGACACTTCTTCCAGAAAGACAAGGAACTCATGCATTTATGCTTACATGGATTCTTGAAAAGTGTTTTAATCATCAGTGATGAGTTAGTTGGTGAATTGCATACCTTTTCTGCCATCAACTTGCTTATTATAGTTAATTCTCTCATTTAGTTTTAAAAACTGCTTTATGAAGATATAAGGATGGGCCATCAAATCGATCCCTTTATAGTGTACAATTCAGAAGGTTGTCCTTTATAAACTCTCACTCCCCAAACCTAATTTCATCACCCCAGAAAGAAATTCTTCATTCCCACTCCAATTCCAGCCCTTCAAGCTCACTGCCTAGTTCAGAGTAACTGTACAGGACAGGCTGAAACTGCAGTCCGTGGTTTCAGAAACTATGTGAGCAGAAAGCCTTTCTCCTTCAGAGGATCCAGTGGTTTGTAATGGCTGACCTTGCAGTTAGCAAGCCAAGGCCTAGCCATGGTGTATTTATAAAGCAGTTGCTGCCTGGGTTGTGGTTCCTGGTGGCCCTCTGTGTGTGAAGGTGAAACTGTGCTCCCTCAGGGTTCAGTGGCTGACTTTTGAGAAGCAGGCCAGCAGACCTTCTTCTGAGGGCTTCTGAGTTCATAACTGAGCACTTAGCTGTGCATACACAGAGATTCTCTTTCTCTAAATTTGCCTACCCTGGACCATACAAAGAACCAGGCCTCAGGCGTGGAGGAAGGTTTGTTAACACCCAGTGATGTGTAGACAATTCGGTCCTGCTTACAGAAAATGAGCGGTCTGGAGGCATTGCTGAGGGAGCTCTTGGTAAACAGACCAAGAATCCTCACAACCGGGCCAGTAGACAACAGTCTCATGATTGATGAACAGCTTGAACTGATCAAGGACTTTGTTTTAGTTGGCTACTACACAATCAATACTCAGGGAAGTAATCATAATCAGTGGTTGTACAGTGTGTCTGATTGTGGTTGAGATTTGCATTTCCTTAGTGACTAGTGACGGGTACTGGTGGCTAATGACCAAGACATTGGGCTGCCAGTCACAAGGTCAGCAGTTTGAAGCCACGAATCCTGGCAGCTTTCTACTTCTGCAGAGTCATGGTTTCAGAAATCCTCTGGGGTTGCTCTAAGTCCAAACTGACTTGATGCCAGTGAGTTTGAAGATTTTGGAGTGGCTGATAATGTTGACTGTATTTTCATGCGCTACTTGGTGACTTCTGGTCCTTTGTGGACTTAAATCCTTTGCTCAAGGTGCCCTGGTGCCTAAGTGGCTCATTAGGTGTTACAAATTGCACTATAAATATCTGATATGCAGGATGTATTTTCATTGTTACCAATTGAACATAATTGTGCTCGTTTTAGCAGCACATATACAAATTGAACATAGTTGAAGTATAGTGATTAATACAAAACAATATGTAATTATATATTTTCTGATAGTCTTCAGTTGAGAGCCACTGTTGTAAATGTTTGCAGCTTCAGAAACCTAAGAGGGCAATTCTGCCTCATCCTAAGAAGTCCTTGTGAATAGTTCCCAGCTTGATGAGAGTGAGTTTCGTTTTTTTCTGATCCCTTGCTCATGTTTGCATTTGATTATTTGTATTTTCATGGTCCAGTTGTAAGAGCTCTGTTTGTATTATGGATCCAAGTTCATTATCAGTTATATGATTTGCAAATATCTTCCTCCATCCTGTAGACTGTATTTTATACTTTCTTCTCAGTATCATTTACAGCATGAGTTTGTAATTTTGATGAAGTTCAACATATCTATTCTTTTTTTAGTTTTTTAGTTGCATTGTGCTTTTGATCATAGCTTAGAATACATTTCCAAACTGAAGATCATAAAGATTTATTCCTATGCTTTCTTCTCAGAACTGTATAGTTTGGGGATTTCTTTTTAGGTATTTGAGTATGTGTATGTTTGTATAATGTGAGATAGGAGATCCACTTCAATCATTTGCATGTTGATATTAACTTGTCCTAGAATTTTTTCAAAGGTACTCTTTCCCTATTGAATTACCCTGCTACACTTGTCAAACTTTAATAGACCATAAATATAAAGGTTCATTTCTGGACTCTCAGTTCTGATCCCTTGTTCTACATGTCTGTCCATATCCCAGTACCATCCACCCTTAATTAATGTAGCTTTGTAGTATGTTTTAAAGTCACAGTGTCTTGATTATTATAACTCTTCAGTAACTTTGAAATTGGAAATTCTGAAATCACCTTGACATGAAGTAAATGAGGAAACAATGGGATTGATTTAAGTGTTAACCAGGTTAAAGACTAGTGTGAAAAGTAAGTGAAAGGCTTCCAGACATTAATTCTAAAAATGGTTGAGATTTTAATGACACCAGCAGATGACAAACACGTGAATATTTTTGTTTACCAGTTTATCATTGATAGAACATTCCCATGTGCTTTCTTCTAAAACAAACAAAAATTACCCTTAGGTCCACTTTCGGCATTTGCCTTCCCGTCCCTCACTGTTGCCAAGGGCTTGCTGCCCCCCACTGATACACTGAGACCCCCACGATTGGCATATGCTTCATTAGATTTGTACAAAATGTAGTTTCTTCAAGGTTCATTGCAGTGTGGAATATGAAGCAATCCACTTTCCATACTCTATTCCATTAAAATCCATGCTCTATCTTGAATGGATCTCTTTAACCATGTGTGATTTCATAACATCATATGCCTGGCATTCTGAGAAAATATTATTTGCCAATGTGGTGAATGACAGCCTCCCAGAGACTACCTTAGGGAGGTTTGTTAGTCCAGGTAGACTAGAGGAACACATTTCGTAGACACGCATATAGATATAAGGAAAGGGTTTATATACAAAAGGAATGTGACACTAAGGCATCCCAATCCAGTCCAATACAGTCATAAGTCCAATATTAACCCATATGCCCGAAATCAGTCTACAAAATCTCCTTCCGATTCCCGAAGTCACAGGTCAGTGGGTGCAGAATTCTGGCGCTGGCAGGGGTCTCCCCATGGCTCCTCACTTCCAGGGCTCAGGACCATCAACAGCATGCTGCTCCAGCTTCAGAGGTCTGGCTCCATTAGGGCAAATTCGTGTGGTTTCTCCGGCGGCTCCTCCAGCTTCTCGGAAGCTGCTATCTCGTCTTTTCCGTGACTCATTGCCTCTGATTAACTCCCAACAACTGGGGAAGATAGCTTCTCATCTTCACGAGGGAAATATCGCGAGATTTCCCAGAAGTCTCAGGAGAAAGCCATGCCCACATAGAGGCCTCATTGGCTACTCAATGGCTGTCTCCTGATTAACAGGCCAGACTCCACCCCTACATTTCAATCATAAAATTAACATAAGCACATGACTGTCACAGGAGGGCTCTCCAGGAGCCCAGTGGCCCAGTGACAGGGCAGGGGGTGGGGGCAGGGGGGAGAAGAGAGGGAGATTAATTTCTTCACCTTGCGAATGAAATCACGAAGAATTCTGAGGAACTGAAGAGGCGATCTTCGCACAGGGATGAGGAGGCTCTTACATTTGCTGTCATAAACTGCTCTGACCTGCATTTGGTTTGCTTTGTTTGATTGAGTTTTAAATTATCCTAGACCTGGAAAGGTCAGTCCCTTTTTTTGTTTACCTTTATCCTAGAATCCAATAGTCCTTATTTCCAGAAACATCATGCTGAAATGTATATCATCAGTCATCTCCCAATGGTTGTAAGTCAGCTTCTGGGACACTCCCTTCACCTGGCCACCATCAAGATGGAACCAGGAACCCCTGGTGGATTTCCATCCTTGCCACCAATGAGCTGCAGGAAAAAGGGGGAGTTCCTGCAGCCTCCCTGCCAAGTTCTGCATTGCTTGCTGAACTTTGCTCAGCACAAACAGCTCATTCAGATGCAAGCTCTCTGATACAATTCCCATTAGTGCTTTTAAAGTTGAGTGGCTCCTCTGTGTAGATTTCTGTTGATAATGAATTAGTTCAATGGTTCTTATCATTAAAAAGAAACTTCTAGGGCTGAGCCCCGGTGGCATAGTGGTTGTGCGCGGGACTGCGGCCCACTGGGACGGAGGTTCAATTCCAGCAGTGGGGCTGGGCCTCCTACTCCCACCACCGGAGAGCAGTGATGCCTACCCCCCCACCCCCCCAAAAAAAGAAACTTCTGTGTCAAAGCTACCCCACTGCACTCCCTGACAGGTCATTCAGTCTCTCCACTCCCAAAGCTCATAGGGTGAGGGCAGAGCCCAATTAATATCAGAGATTCTAGTCATTAGGGTCACATTTGAGCATGACTTTCAATCCCAATCCCTTTCTGGATGTTTCAAAAGCGTCCAGAGCTTTCTCCAGAGGAAACCGATGGGTGATTAAGGGCAGAACATTCACGAACTTGGATGCAAGCATGGAATAGCTATGGAGCATGAGCTGCAGTATCCAAACACACCCTTGATGTCCACTTCTCGGATGGCTGCGTGCACCAGGG